>JANSTX010040462.1:0-12863 GCA_027564355.1 Penthetria funebris | reverse complement strand
ATGATTGGCTAATTCAGTCATAACAAATCTATCGCAATTAGAATTTTTATTCTCACTTATTCTGTAATTAATAGCGGAGTCAACATCATAGAAATATAACTGTACATGACGGGGATTCATACCATGTGGCGGAACTAATCCACATACATAAAGTTATTAATTTTAAAATGAAACACACCGTTAAGCACCTATTAATAAAAAACTGCTTCTGAACTTGCCATTGCAAATGCTGAAGTATACGATGTTATATTATCAACGAAACTTTTGCATTTTTGCTTGTAATTGAAATTTGTAGAATGGATACCTCGATGAGAGATTGTTGAGAGTTAAAGGTGATAAATTAACTTTACCTTTATGACATCATGAAGTGAATACTTCTGAATTTCCGCATGTAATTTCCGAAATAAAATGAGGGCCGTATAAAATGAACAACGTAATGAAACTTCACCAAGATTATTGGAATCAACAATAATTGGATTGTTATTCAAGGCCGATTTAAAGGAATCAATTAAGATATTAGTAGTTTGGTAAAGAGTATCAATAATATCTGTAGTAGTTCCATTAGCGATCGTGGCAAGAATCGTTTCAACATTGGGCGCATTATTCGTATTAATATCTACATGAGGGTTATTTAATTGTCTCGGATGTAGCATGTTTCTACGTTGTAGTAGTTTATACAGCAATGATAATATTATACAATCAAATATAAACCGTCCACCATCAATGTTGAGAAAATTATTTTCCAAAAAAGAATCTATTTTATATATTTGATGTTAAGATATAATTTTGTGCATTCAAAAACAATATAATGAAAATTAAATCTACATTACATAGCCAATGAATTAGAACCGAGATGAGAAGTATAGTATGAATTATTTCCACTTACAAAGAAATTAGCATATTCAAGAATGACGAGACAATGCCTATACAAAATATAATGTAATATATAGAAAAACTGTTTTATGATCATTGCGATCATCTTGCCTTTGACCAGGATGTTAAATTGTCAACACGTGAATAATGATCAAGGAAAGTTATAGCGACAACAAACAATCATCATTGTTAATAACTTCTAGCCACTAGCTATATCTAACTTTTCTACAATCCTGCAAATGATGCTTTGAAATATGAATCAAACAGACGCCACAGTACATGCTCGATTCTATATTGTACGGTTAATAATCCTATTTATCACGTCAAAATGCAATGTTCTACATTAATCCTCTTTAGACATATCTATACGACAATATTTTTGAATATATGTTTGTCTAAACCTCATATAGTATTAACAGACTTGTGCCCATGAAATTATTTATCACATTTCCAAGTCTCTATCATAGCCATATAAAATAACGTTAATAATCAATTTTGTTCGCATATACACCATTTTTCACTTATTGTAATTTATGCTCGACCTAATTTATGCAATGATGCACATGCATCAAAAATGTTACAAAATTTACTAAGATGTATGTTATATCATATGATATATCACGGATCATATACTTGATATTAAATATCTTCTAATGTTTTTAGAATTATTCACATCATAAGACGAACAAGTTAATAGTAACTTTTTTCTTTTACTGCACGTTAACATCATCAATTCGTCTAACCAGCAGCCTATACATAAGTTCTTTAAAGCACACTAAAGATAATAGCAATTATCCCTAGATATTAAATAGGATGTTAGTAGAACAATAGGTATAATATTATCTGGATTTATGTTTGATATGCAATATGTCTGTCGTACACTTATTTTAACCTGATCGTACTCTATTTGTAGACTTAGTACTCCGCCCTTATGGATTTCAATAGAGAAGATTGCGACTCATACAAGCATAATTCATTTATAGTCGTATTACGCCATCTTAGTATAAGTCATGAGGTTCATTTAAATATTTCACATGAAAAGCATTTAGGAAGTATTACACTTAGTTTTTAAGAAAGTGCAATGAATAGTTGTCCGTGTATATCCTACTCAAATTATCTGTAAAAATGTTATTATGTATAGAATTGTGCTTAGTCAGTATAATATACAGAATCTGTCAATTAAAATTGTTGTAATGTCGCCAATTGCGAATATTTCTGTCATCATTTTAAAACAATTACAGAACAAAGGTCTCAATATTCTGGATTCTGTAAATATAATTAAAAAAGACAAAATCGTAATAAATGAATAAATAAAGGGTGATCAAATAGGTACTTCTTATTTTTCAATAACGACAGCTGTCAAATGGTAACAGATAAATAAGTCAGTTCAGTTCGCCTTTGCAAATCACTTTGAACAGTTTAACACCATATCTTAGAAAATCCCTTCCTCCGAAGATGCAATAGAACGACCAGATTTTATGAATCGGTTAACCATAGAATAAAACAAACAATTAACCTATTTTTTATTTGAGGAATACTATATAATAATTCAGACCTCCTAACTAAATACCATCAACGCTCTGACGCTGACACGACTTTGGTTTACAATATTGAACAAAATCCTAATTCGGAATCACGATGACCTATAATTATGACACAATCTCAACAGTTGACTTCAATAGCATTACCCTTTCTGCACTTTACTTCCATTTCTTCCACATTATAATAATGACATTATGAAGATGGATTTATTATGATTTAATGTTTGCATATAGATTGATGATATATAATTCTATCATAAATCTATATACAAACATTAAATCTTAATAAATCCATCATCAAAATGTCATTATAACTGCTCCTTCAACTTGTCAATACTACACTCACTGGTCAAAAAACTTTTACTACCTTAGCAACAACAAATCAGAGATTCAACTCGTTATTGACTACTTACTCATCACTACGTATTTATCGATCTCTCAGTCGCGTGTCCGATATCGGAGTGACGCGCTTCGACTAGATCAACCTTTTTCTTCTCCTTGTTTATCCTTCGTTTTACCGCCATATTCACTTGTCATTGGTTTTAGTAATCCTTTTTTCCCCAGTTTTATCCCCAATTAGTCTTCAACTTTCCCACAGTATGCAAATGTCATTAAACCTCCTAGAGATATTAGGTATTTGTACAATTTAAATGTAAACGTAAATGTAAAATTATTATTTTTCAATAAAGATGTGCAAATATCATGTAATAAAGGATTTTTGAATTTGAATTTGAAAACAACGCTCAGAAATTGTGAAAATTTACTATCCATTTTTTTATCGTTAAATTTTGTAAAGTGATGACTTCATTTTCGGTTAAATGGTTTTGTCAACAAACAAAATAGCAAAATACGGAGTATGAATAATCGATATGAATACATTGAAGTGACATTGCATCCAAAAAATACACTGTAGTACATGCTGGTGGCACCATTGGATCTTATTTCTTCAAAAATGAAGCTGATGAAACTATTATACAGTCAATGGAGCGCGATACAGAGACATTTTAAATAATTTTTTTCGGACGATATGCGGTTTCACATCTTGTGCAACATACTATTATACATATGCTTCTGTTTAAATTCAATGATTCATTAATGTCGCTTTTTGGAAATATTAATTGGCCACCAAAATCATATGATTTAACAATGTTGTATTATGTTTGTGGGGTTACGTTAATTCATTGATTTATGCTGATAAACCAAAACAGTTGATGCATTACAAAACAATATTGAACGTGTTATTGCTGTCATCCAACCTGATTTGTAATACTTGGAATTATTTATTCATCCAAGGAATATTTTCTTTCAACTAAGAAACGTAGTTGAAACATATTTTACATCAAAGACAAATTTATCAACGAATGTGTCACGTATTAGTTAATTAATTACATAAATAGTGTAAAACAAAATTAATTAAATTATTATAAAATCAATATGAAATGACTAATTTAGCGTGTACAATTGAAGTAATACTTCTTTGACATAGAGTAGTTTTTATAAATGACGAGATCTGATGAAATGTATAAACGTTTCCGGTCCCATAACAACTGTGGAAGTTTCTGTAGACGAAAGAATTTAAAAAAAAAGTTTTTGAATAAAACAAGGTTCCGCCGAAATATATAATTTTTCGCGTCTCCGTACTGAATCTCCACGAGACTTCACTGTATATATATATATATATATATATATATACATATACATTCCTAATAATTGAATTAAATGAAATCAACAATACCAAACCCATCATACGCAAAAAAAAAAAAAAAAAAAAAAAAAAATCTGAAACGCGCATTATGTGCAATAGATTTTATGAATGAATATGACGATCTTTCGATCTGACGATTTTATAAACTTTCCCTCTCATAATATTTTGTCATATTATTTTTTCCACTTTTCATAACCCGCCCAAAGAACTATTACTTCAAAAAGTTTAAATTCATTTTTATTTTCTACTTTTTTATTAATTATTTTAATTCATATAAATGGAAAAATTAACAAAATTAACAAAAAATATTAAATCTGACATCCTAAACCTTTAGACCAAATATTTGTTGAGTTAAGGAAGGAATAGGTAAGCCTGAGTGTCTGCCATATAAAGTTCGGAGTTACTTCATGTAGTTTATCGTATTATACAGAATCAGAGTTACTAGTCGCAACTTGAGAGTTTTTAGAAGATAGTTTTGGTTATCTTTTGAGAGGACTGCAATATTTTATACATCATGGTTTTGATAATTTTGCCATTGGAGATTGGTCATTACTTGTCAAATTTTCTGAATTTAGAAAATAATTTCCTTTAAATGGTATGTATGGAAATGCATTTAAAACTCATAAAAATTAATTATTTTACAAATGAAACGAAATTTAAAATACTTCAATTATCACTAAAATGATTATCAATTTATTCAACAGTACATTTTCATTTGTTATTTTCCATTTGTCAGTAGAGAACTTCCGGACAAATTATTGATGTTTTAATAGCTTGAAATTGTAATTGCGAGAAATTTAAAAAAAAAAAAGTTTATTATAGAAATTAATATGGTCGTTAAAACATCAAAAGAAATAAAGTTTAGTGAAAATTATAATGTTTTTATATAGTATTACATTCAGATTCAATACATTTAACAAATACTTTTTTTTCATATTTTAGTTTAATGCTAAAATTGTTTTAGTCTATCTTATTTTTAAATTTTCTTCTGGCGCATATTTTATGGTTCTTGTTTTCAATTTAGCAAGGAAACCCAAATGTGCATCCTTAAAAGGGTATTCGTTTTATTATTTTTATTAATAAATACTTTTGTATATTTTTCTAACTCTATTATCCAACTGTCTAATATTTTTCCTTCCGAAATCTTATATAACTTTTTCCGCCCTTGTAATACAATAATTAAATGTTTAACTTATGGTACGATACTTTAAAAGTTCAAGTCTAATTTGTTGTTTATCAATTTTGTTTATTAACACAATTAATAAATAATATATTGTGTCATTGTGTCATAACAGAACGGGATTGATTGTATTATATTTACCATAGCAATAATTGTACCTAAACCCATTTGAGAAATATGACCTTTAATCATGTTCACTGATAAATTTAATTGTATACAAGTAAACAAAGTAAGCAGAATGATACAGATATATATTATTATAGTTCGGTGAACCTGTATAAGAACTAAGGACTTAAGATTTGGTAAAGTGTGAAAAATGACACATTACACGACATTGTGGAAACTGCAGTAAGGTCTCGTGCTAGACTTGTATTAGACGGTGACTTTAATATTTAATAAAAAGCACTCACTTTGGTGTCTCTTGTGATGAATCGCTAATTCAGCACGACTCATCACTCGTAAGACCTACAGCTGAAAGTTTTCTCAACCTGTTCATCGATGTCTCAAGGGTACCCCTTAATTTTTAAGTTCTCTTTGTGGTGACTAATTTGATTCAGCTGATTTCGAATCCTATCACAGGCCAGTCAATCTAGACATTCAGATTAACAATTCTCGACTACAGACGCATAAACTGACAACAATTTCACTACTGACTATTAATGACATAGATGAAGCATTTGATAAACTTCAGTGGGGATTCATTCATATTGCAACAATATTGATAGACAAACTCAAGATTATTGTCCATAACATGATCCCTCCACCTCAAACACTTGTGGATTAAATTAGACTGAAGAACTTTTTGCACGAGCAAAGTTTTCTTCTGAAATTCAGGAGACAACTTGCTCGTGCAAATAGAAGATATACAATAGGTGCTATCCAAATTAAATCGCAAATAAATAAACTGCCTTAATAACATTATCAAGAATCAAATAAGACACTACCTAACAAGTCACTGGCAACCAAAATTAAACAATATTCGATTAGATCACAATGTCTACTAATCACATCACTAAAACAAGTTGAAGTCATACAATTACAATGAACTGCTATTTACATTACACTACCATAAATCAATATCTAATATTAAGACGTATCACATCATATAATAAATATTAACTAATATTCATTAAATTAAAGGCTCACGTGCGTAGCAATCATCACTTTTATAAGTACCTAGACAACAATTATCTTTAGAGAGGTGACGTGAGTCCTAATCACCATTTCATACTCGTATATCTAGTTACCTAACCTACTAACATCATCATTGGATGCTATATCCATATCTAGTTCTAACTTACACTAATACGTATTTTAAATTATATTGCATAACATAAAACAACACAAATGGATTCTACAAATCAGTATTTTCTATTTAATTCTCTCCATTAGTGGTGTTTCCAATCTTTCGATAGCTCATCGAGTCGTCGTTGTACAGCCAAGTGCCCACTATAGAGTTTTTTCGGTAAAGTGTAGAGACTCTACCTATAGTGTGCACACTATAGAGCGTCTCTACCACTCTATAGTACTTTGTAGAGCTGTTGAAGAACAATTTTGAGTACAGCTCTACCATGCTTTTTTCAGACTGTGTACACTGAAGTTTTTTTTACTGTAGAGACGTATGGTAAAGTTGATCGGTTTTGATATTTTATTTCGTGTTTTCTTTGATGCTGATGCCATTTTACCCGATAAAATGCAGATTTTATTTAATTAAATTGATTTTATTTTTATTTTATTAATATTATTATTATTAATTATTTATATTATTAATATTATTTTATTTAATTTTTTTTTTTTTTTAAAATGTTAATTCACATGAAAAAAAAGACAAAAACGGACTCCTAAAACATATCAAACATGTTTAGCAAAACTTAGGTGTATAGGTTTATTGCCATTCACAAAAAGTCGCGTGTACACTCTATAGTTTTTTAGTCGAGAGAACTTTCACGTTGAGTATGAGAAGAACGCTTATGTAGAGCTATACTGGGTATATACATTTCTCTACTCGTCATTACCCGTAAGTTTTTTCTACCTCTACAATAAAAACTCTGTAGTGGACACAATGCTTAAGAAGCGATTTGTTTAGTTTTGTTTAAGTCATCTTTATTCCATAAATACTTCTCTATTTCATTTACTGACTAATACAATTTAAAAACGTTTTCATTCACTACTAATCACATCACTGCTATTGACAATGAACTAATAAATAGACAATCACTTATAAATTTGCAAAAAATTTTGCAAATAATCACAAACAAAATGATAGCATCGGTGATAACCAATTTATATGGTATTCTAAAATTAGAATCAATTACAGAAGTGAGTTGAATTCTTGGACAAGTAATGTGATACTAACATCTAATCATTAGATTACTGGAATGAACTCCATTATCTAAGTCTCAACATGCTTACTGTGGGGGTAAATCCACGGAGACGGCACTGCACTAAGTAGTGCACACAGTGAAGCATGTCCTGACATATAAGCAATACACGCTAGCCGTTTTCTTGGATATAGAGAGAGCGTTCAACAACGTAAAGGTGGAAGCTATCAAAGATGCTCTCAATCTTCTCAACATTCAAAGAGTAGGAGCTGGATAGCATCCATGTTAAAACAAACAATAGGTACGCAAATATCCCTCAAGGAGGTGTCCTTTACTCTCTTCTTTGGTTTCTAGTTATGGATAAGATTCTAAAGAAGTTAGAAAGAGATCTAGTGGTTTTGACCACAGAGTTAATAAGAAAGTCAACACGGATTTTTACGCATGCAGTAGAATGTTTGGCAGAATATGGTGACTCCGACTCCATGTGGTCCATTGGTTGTCTATAGCAGTGATACGACCCATCCTCATGAACGTTGCAACGGTTTTTTGCGCCTGCTCCCTGTACACTTCTACTCCAACTTACGCGTCAGTTGTTGTAAGACTGAAAGCGTTACACGCTTTTCAAGAGAGGCCATATTGGCATGGTAACATATTGAGCCTCTTACCTCATAAAATTATGACGCATGGTACTGACTATTCGGCGCCAAAGTTGTTGCCTACCAGAAGATTTGCGGCCAGATATCCCACACGAGCCGAGTGGACGTGCGAGAATCCCTTAGATGTTTTCGATACCATTATTTTCATCGACGGTTCCAAGATAGAAGCCGGAGTTAGTGCTGGGGTTTTCTCAGGCTCTCTTAACGTGGCAGAATCCTTCAGGCTCCCAGACAATTCAAGCGTATTCCAAGCAGAAATGCTAGCAACACGGACAGTATAGCCTCCATTATGTTGCTTACCTCGCTGGTCTGCAAATCAAAACTTGTGGAAAAATGTTTTCTCGCATTGATGGAGGCAAGTAACGCACCGAAGATACATTGTTTTGGGTTCCGGGTCACAGGGACATTTCAGATAATGTAGTTGCGGCGATGTAAACGAAAGGGCAATTTCAGTGCACCTTCTATGCAGATGCCCAGCACTTTCTCAGCAGAGATATAATCTGATGGGCAGGCAAATACTACAGAATCTATCTGAAATTTTAACTAAAAGACCAAGAGGTTTGGTGGCGTTTCTAAACACTACTATATGGATTTAGTGTGCCTATCTACAATAATCAACCGGGTTTCCTCGAGTGTGTGGTATCAAAACGGCACCTACGTGCTAATTAGAATCGAAATTTTAGTCGGATCCGCACTGCAACCAACCGACCAACCAACATTGCAGGAGCAAAAGGTTGCGGTTGAGCACCCAATTACAAATTAACAACAAGGCTACCAACCTAGACAGCTATGTGATTGCGTGACATGGGAAGACTACCTATAACTGCTTGACGCATAAATGTTGCTACAGGTAAGATAACGGTTCGCAGGCGTTTTGGCGACTCATTTAGTATGTGACGGCGATCGACGAGACTGGAACACAATCACAGACGCATTCAGAAGTGGATAAAAGTGTTCTTGGTTTCAGGAATGAATTAATGATGATACTTGTAATCTAATAATATGAGGACAAAAAACATAAATATAAAAACATAGCCCACAAGTCTGTTATAAAGATCATAATATATTTCAAAGACGAAACTAATTTTGATTGGTATGTCAACGAAGTGTTCTCTTGCAGTTAACGGTGGATAAATAGATGAAGTAGAGGGATTATAATAGTTGGGAAGTTTTTTGACAATTGATGTTGGTGCTGAAACCGATATAATGTTCCTTTTGGTGCTGAATAGAACCTGGAGGTCGTCACAAAGTTCAAAAAATTTAAAGTTGCTCATTTTTAAAATAAATTGTTTATCGATCCAAATATAATGATTCTAACGTAGGTAGCATATGATATCGTGTCATAACTCAAATTTTCGTCAATAGGTGCCTCAGACGCATACTAAGAACATTCTGGTCAAATACAATATCAAACGATGCAGATTTGTAGACAATGAACAATGTCAACCGAAGAAAGTGAAACTGGATCTCTGACGCGACTGGTCGGTGATATTACACAATACGCACTCGACTGGAAGCAGATTGATGATTGTATATAAAGAAAGGATTTTTATAAATTCACAACAAATTTTGTAAAAATAATGCCGAAATATTTTTAACGATTGCCTTGTCAATATTTGTCGCTGTCGCTACCTTGAGTTCATATGCTGATAATATGTTAGAATATTTTCAACATGTTGACATAGAACTTACTGGTAAAATGTTTACTTACGATTATTCCCTTGCAGTGAACACTATGTTCTAAAATTTGATAACTTGCTCAAGCGGGATTCTAAATTTTGATATGATTGCAAATGCATAAATGCAGGTTAACAACTTTGTTAAACATGTATTATCCTGCCTGCTGAAAACTTTAAATTATGTCTAGAAACTCATATATTAATACGTATGTTAAATACCCAATCGACTGATGACAGAAAATAATACTGTATCTTCTAAAGCGAAGCAAATGGTTTTCGAACTGTTTTATTCGAATAAGAATCCAACATGAGTTCGATTAATTGTTGTGTATTAAGGATTCTGCCATTACCAAGAGATGTGTCCTGATATCTGATCGCATATTGTCAGATTGCCGACCACGAGCGGCAAAACAAATAGTTCACATTTTCAAAGTCGGAGGTTAATTTAGTAGAGGTTGCTTTTTAGACGATAAATGATCACTGCTCAAAGTATTATAATTTAGCGTCGGATAATTTATTGGATTTACATAACGACAAAACGAAACTGGAAACGGAATATATTGCGATTTGCTTGCTGGAATATAACATCGTTTAGCAATAAAGATCAAGAACTATTAATGGAAATGAAACATCATAAGATTGATTTTTGTGCCTAGTTGAAGTCAATTCCATTATAATGTACATGGTAGGACATACACCAAATTATGCATGCATACTCTATAAAGAAACACTTTTAAGTGCATAAGAACTAAATATTTCAACACTACTTCGTTTAACGAAACCCAATATTGCATACGATTTTCTTGTTATATAATCAATATGAGTGAATGAAATTTTTGAATCCAACCACATTTTCATGTTACGCATGCAATTTTAACGAGTTAATGGATTATCATCTTTATAGTAACTCATTAATAAAGGATTATGGTTTCTGTTAAAATATGCTAATAATACAGTTTGAAACATTTAGTGCTAGATGATTATCCATACAATATTTGCTCTGTTGGTTTGAGTCTTCTTGCAATTGTGCCACATCATTTAAATTTGAAATGGGATGGTACAATTTAATATCGTTAGCATACATTAAACATTTATAACAACAAGAAATATTCGCAATATCATTAGTAAATAATATAAATAATAGAGCACCAAGGTGACTTTCTTGATTGAACTAAACATGACCCTGATTTATAATTACTAACTTTTTACGGATTTTACTCTATTTGAGATATGAATGAATCGACATCAGCATCAATGAGTGTATGCTAAATGCTTTTAATTTATTACGAAATATTCGGTATACACAATATCTAACTAACGACCAGACTTAATCAAATTTATTGCATATTTTGTAAATATCAGAAAATTAGCACAGGTTCCGAAATCTTATCGCAGTCTAGATTTTTAAGCATTCCATATATGTTTGAGAACGAATATAAATGGGTTTCATACTTAATTCAGCCAGAAGCAAAAATGAAGGTGTTTTTCCAGAGTTGTCCAGTTTTGATTTATTAGAAAACATGACATCCAACAATTTAGTCTTTTTGTTGAACAGTTATCAAGGTGCCATTTACTCAACTAACATAGAAAAAGAAGATCATCAACTGAAAATAATCATACCAGTAGATATTGTTGTAAATTTCCCGTAACCCATTTTAATCTGCCATATAGTAGAGCCAAACCCTTCTTTTCGCCACACGACATTCATTCGATGTTCTAAAAGCATATGGAAAAGTAGTCGCAATAAAGTATTTATCACCATGGGAGGTGATTAAAAGGTCGCGAAGGTATGGAGTATGATGAGAAATGTCTGGGATTCACGTTGGATTGAAAATAAGTAGGTCGAGAAGGTTTATATAGCAAAGTGTTCTGCATAAATGCCAGGATTGTCGGTAACACCAGAAGACGTAAAGCGAGAAATATTTTGGACATCCAATCGACTCGATCGCTGTAAGGACAGTCCTTTTTTTAATACATTAACTTTCATGTGTTAATTTACTTTTCATTTTATTATACATATAATTTTTTTTAATTAATTTCTCATTGAATTTATTAAGGATATGTTCTAATGAAAATTAATAATTAATTATTAATTTACATTTACATTAATTTTCAAAAAATAATAAATGTAAACTGTGAAATCACAAAATTCAGAAATATAAACAAGTACATGAATATTTAATGTCAACAGTTGGCTAAAAGATCGAATCAATGTGTAACAGAAATTTGATTAATAACGCTGTCAACGTCAGTTGGCAACAGTTGACATAGCTGTCTACATCTACAACGAAAACACATGCCAACTCAGTTGCTGTGGTCAAAACAATGGCCAATGTTAGTTCCAGCATATACAGACAAAAAAATCTGAGAATTGAATTTATTATGAAAACGTGATGCTGATATGTTGTACAGCATACTGTACACATACGTAATGTGTGTCACGCCAATTGTTTAAATCATAAAATACCGAATAAATGGTTTTTGAACTATTTGACCGCCAAAAATTCAAAGCAAATGTTGACAAATTCTTCGTCAGTTTCTTCTATATAAACAAATATTAAAAGTTTGACACATTTAAATGTTATAATTTATTGTGTAAGAAGTTGAAAATAGATGTCAAAAACGAAGTGAAAAAATTAATTCATATCATTCCAGTGATATCTGTATTTACTGCCTGCTTGGCAACAAATTATACCACTCTATTCTTCACTCTTATCAATCGAATATCAGGTCTTTTCAGCAGCCCTTAAAAATTCAAAGTACTATATCCACTTATCCATTTAGATGAGTTTAATTTGATGGTGACAAATTGAAATGCTACTCCCTAAGATCTCATAAAAATACAAGATAATAGGTGAATCGGAACATATTCACACAAAAGTTTTAATTGGGCATATTCCATTATTAT
>JANSTX010040451.1:0-12863 GCA_027564355.1 Penthetria funebris | reverse complement strand
GAGTAAAAAGTTTGTATGGGAGGTACTTGAAGGAGTACTCCAATTTTCCTCATCTTCGAACTTAGCCTCATAAATCAGATAATAATGTCATGTGCAAAATTTCTCAAAGCGTTCTCAAGTTATCGTGCGCACGGACGGACAAGCTTAAATCAACTTTTTTTTCAATTATAAGCACTTCTGTGCAATTTCTTTTTTTCTGAGATGTTTATTTCTTGGCGTTACATGAACGGAATCAAATACAATAGACCCTTGGAGCTTCGTTCGCAGGGCCTAAAAATGGGAATACCCATAGTGTGATGCTAATATTATAATAGAATTAAATGTTTGCCATTTGTTATCACATTCGTTATCGTCACAAGTTCCGTTTATTTTTATTTTTTTTTTAGTTTGTGTGTGATAAATAGCAAATTTACAGGTATCCATACGGGAAGTAAGTATAGGGGAACCAACGAACTAGTCAGCATTAAATTTTATACGATGTTAATTTGCCATTTCCCATGTAATATCAAATGTTAACAGAAAATCTCTATTTATTTCTAATATATGGTGAAATATGTAGTTGATCGATTAAATATTTTAATAATTCGGTAGTGTTGTGTGTAAGTCAACAACAGCTCAACACATAGTTTGTTGGTGAAATGTTTATTAATCAAGTTCATATAAATAAGACAATAATAACTATATTTTTGGTCAATATTACACGCTATAAAATGCACATTTACTTTTATCGTGTTTATGGTAATATCGAGAGCGTGTACGTAAATATAGGTTGAGCAACCTCAAGATGTTTGTCGATTATTATTGACATTCACCAACCCAAATAATTGAGACTACTATATATAAATGGAAATAGTTAATTTACACGATTTCAATTATGTTCTCACAAAATCCGGTTACCTGCAATATATACTGCAAAACGCACTTATATTATGCTATTTTATTACTAATGGAATAACATGCATTTTGTAAATAATTCTTATACTATCATTAATATAATGTTCCACTGCCAGTGAATTTATAACTGTAAATTTAATATTATTCCTTAAGTAATACGATAACGTAATTGGTAGCGTCTAGCGTCTCTTACTAGATATCGAAATATTGTCAATTCAGGTCTAGTTCAGTTGCATATTCATTAAATGTTATTACTAAACAGTTATGAATGATATTTAAAATTGTTGTAAAAATTAAACTTTACTACTCTGTATCATCATTCATATTGACCTTATAAATTTCACAAGAGAAAATAGGACACCAGCAAGACTACTATGCACCGCAATAAAATATGTTTGTGTTCTATGGGCCATAGTATTTTGAAATTAGTAAAAACGTTGAGTGGCAAAAATTGTATTTTGGTTGGTCATGTACGTTTAGATATTTTTAGTTGACATTTTTGAGATATGGAAATGCTACACATATAATATGTATTCTGAATTACATCACTTGTCCATTGTGTACAATAATACAGAACTATATCAGTTATTTAGAACATACTATTTTAAAAAATGGTATTAAAAATGTAAAAATGCTTAAGATGCTTTTAGAATGGAATTTTTAAATAACGTATTTGAGAAAGTGTAAAATTCAAAATAGATTTTGGCAAAATGCAAGCCAAATTTCAAAAGGCCTATCGTAAAATCAATTGAACAACTGTGCAATTAAACTACACAATTTAATTTAACATTAAACTGTACTCATGTTCATTAATCAATAATTAATTTCAAATTTTTTTTGTTTGTCAAATATCAAAACTTAAATGGAATATCACAAACACTTTATCGACGGGGTGTTTGTAAAATTTAAAAGTTTTGCAATTCAGTAACGACTCAGTGTAATTGCTGGCAAACTTCATTGTGTAGTTGAAATGTACAGTTTCAGTGGAATTACACATTTGTCGAACATACCTAAAGTTTCAGTTCAATTTTTTTATTAAACAATATTTTTGAAAACCTGGCACTCATTTAAGGTCTATGCAAAATCTTATTGAACAATTTAGTTTATTAGTAAATTGTGCGTTTTCGTTTTGGACAGAAATAATCAATTTCACATTTTTCTGTACTAGAACTCAATTGAATACCACAAATACTGCGTCGATGGGGTGTTTCACATATTGTTATGTGAATAATTGTTGAATAAATTAATATCGTTTTAAAACTGAACTATTGAAAATTTGAGTAGTTCTCGTTTTTCTTTCTTTTTTTTTTTAAATCATCAGATTTAATTTGAATTAGATTTTGTGGATTTCGAAAATGCGTTGCATAGAATTTTAAATAAATACATTTTGCAACGATGTTGAATTAGTAAAAATTGGGTTAAACATTTTGAATCATTTGTCTATATATTTAAATTTCATTTATGAAAAAGTTTTTCTTATACTTGAAAATTCGTTTTCAAATTTTTTTTGATATTATTTGAATTGTTGTTGAAGTTTAGTAAATATTAAAATTAATTGTAATATTTAAATCAATATTTTATTAATTAGAAATCAAAAGACAAGTCATAATTTGTTTTGTATTATTAATAATCGTTTTTATTTATGTCAGCATATGAGAGTTTTGATCAAACCAAACACGCATTTATTTAAAAATGAATAAATAATTGCGAAACTAATATTTCATTTTATTATACTGTGCTTTAAATTAAAAATTAATTAATTAATTAATTACTTGTACATATTATAAGATGATATAAATTGTTATCTGTTATATTTCTATAAGTTAAAATATTTTATTTAGACATTTTTTTTTTTGTATTGATTAAGGAAAAACTATTTGTAGGTTATTATTATATAGTTAAATGAGATTTGATTTTTTTATGGAATTAAATTAATAAATAGATATATGTATAAATGTGAATATAATAAAAATAATACAATTATTTTCTTATTTTTCCGTGATGATGAAACTTTTTTTTTTTTTTGTTTGCTTCTGTCCATATTATTGTATTAAAATGATACTCTTATCTACAGCAATATTAGACTTTTACGAGATATGTCTCAGAAAAGTAACGGAAAATGTCAACAATTCAAGATTGCGTATCCTATTAGATTACAATACAATGTTACCTATATACCACAATTGACATATTCTGCGATCATGTTTCTGGTGTAATTACAGGGAGTTAACATATAGGTTGAACAACCATTGAATTTTTGTCGACCACTCCATTCACCACCTAAACGTATATATGCCGCATAATTTCGGTATATACAAAATATGTGAATCTGAAATACTAAATTCATATTCATTGTTGTTTAACTATGCCTTGACAGAATTCAAAAACAAGATTTTTGATTTACATGCGATATTCAAGTTACTGATCGTACATAGATTTTCCTGAGAGGGACAATGTGGTTAGTTTTAAAGATATTATCATAGCTGAGTTTGTTACAATATACGATTGTTCACTTCAAATATGCTTATTATTTTATGAAGATGTGTTTTTTTTAGTAGATATGGTTTTAAAAATCCCTTTTCTATGTTAAATACACTTGGAAAGTCATTTAATGTTATTAAATCTTTCCACTTCGTGACCGATAACATTTTTATCGGATAAAAATATATATTATAATTACAGCAAATACGTTATAAAATTCTCTAGAGGAGAGAGAGAGCTTTAACATTTGCTTTCAATATCGCAGAATGTGAAAAAAAAAAAGTTTTTTTTTCTAATAACCAATTTCTGTTTCACCTCATATAAATTGGATAAAAGAATTTCAGTTAATTCAGTACGAATTTAATTATACTAAAGTCTACATATCCATACTTTGACGGTACGTAATATAATAACATAAAACTAAATTTTACCTAAATGTAGATAGATAGGCATAGGCATAACGTAAATTTTACTATGCCATCTATTTCTCATTATTTGACGTTTTTATGGCATTGATTCAGCATTAACTTGATTGTTGAACTGAATTTCTGGAACATATATCTGCATTAAAAATTTCATAATAATACGAGAACGGATTAATAATGATGGTAGAAATCTAAGAGCATTCGCATTATCACTAAGGTTGCACGCAAAATTTCAGACACCTTTTGACAGTAACCAATTTTTGGTTTATTTGTTATGAATTGCGGAAAAAATTGCATTATCTTTCATATCGGCAATTGTCATGTCTAAATTACACGATTACGTTATGAAATGCTTTCTTAACTACTGTATTTTCCTGATTTGACGTCGACCAACTGTTTTTTCGTTCCGAACATGAACAATGATACAGTATATAACTGAAAAGAGATTTAAATTAAATTTGAAAATCATTGATACAACAAATGCTGACCTCAATGAATTCTTTCATTTCGAAGGTATTAAAAGATTGCAATATCGTTGTAAAAATTGAAGGAGATTATGTTACAGTATTTTACCTTCAATATCATTCCGACCTCATATAATATATTAAGAGCTTACTCCATCTTTACTAAGTATAAATAATATTTTCAATAAAATTTTCGTATAAATGAAACTATAATAATAAACATTAGTATTGTTAAGTTACAGTTAGATGGGGTTTAACAAATTATTGCACTATAGTACTACTATAATTGAAGTATTCAAAATTTTTGGTTTCCCAATTTTTGTTCCTTAAGTAGTTTAACCAATATTAAAAATATTTACTAAATCTCTTTGAATTGTATCTTTGTATATAGACTATAGTACAGGGGGGGGGGTCCACCTGCGGCTATTTGAAGGATTATTTTTGGCTCTCGATGAATGTACCCGAGGTTCCCTTTTCATTTTTGTGCTATATTATATTTTACATTATTATTATCGTTCCGTATGTGTTTCAAAATGTCTTTTAAATTACTGGCAACAAATATGAAAGGCTAAGTGTAACGTTGTAACAAATTCCATTTTCGTCCAAGTTAAGAATGATATAAGTCATCGAAAGCTGCGCGAACGAACATAAACAGTGGCATAATTGTCCGTAATTGACCGACCTTTTTTTTTTTTTTGCATACCTTTTAAATACGTATTTAATTGCGGCTTGAGAAAAAATTCAAATTTTGTTAAATGGCTCGGACTATCAAGGAGCTTGGCCACCTCTGATATAGTATATATACAAATATTGTAGTAAAAAAGCTTACATCTCATAACATCGATGTGATGGGTTGTTAATTTCAAAATTGTTAGTTATTTAGTGGAGTAAACTTTAAAAAATATTTTAATGTTTTGAAAACTGAAATTAATGGAGCATCGGTACTTGTTTATTTACCAAGTACGATCAAGTTGAGCACAAATTTTGCATTGTACAAAATTGTAATAATAACTACGAGCTTCATAAACCATGCTAACAATATAAGTATGAGTAAGTGTAAATGTTGAGCTAATATAACTTATAATTTGCTTCTTTTACACGATTATTGTACAGTTTATTTTGATTAAATATCTTTGGTTTATGCACCCTTACTAACCGCCTTTAATATGTTTATGTTTTAATATCTATGTGCAACTAATGGCATATTAAACAAATTTTAAAAATTAAAATTAGTTAATCTCACGTATTTAAAACAATTAAGGCTCCTCTCTTCATATTTTTGGTATATACACCTCTATGATGAGTCTTTGCTAATCACACATAACTTAACTACATTCATCAGAAATATTTTGTACAAAATTCACCATATTCAAATAAAATGGAGAGAATTGTTGCTATAATGATATGATATTTTTCCATAAAAAATATCACAAGAATTTACACTATTTTATTTATATTACTACTGTTATTTATAATTAAAAAGATTATAACAGTTATACTTAGCAAAGTATTTGCTGAATACTATTAATACATCAATTCACCAATTTTACTTAGCATAAACACATTTAGTAAAATGGTCCTGTTCAGTTAACAGAACAGCATTTTGCCAAGACACACTATTCTGATAAAATTCAGTTTGTTAATTTTATTGCAGAAATTTATTAAAATATTAAAAATATAAATGTGTTACTACAGTTACTTTGAAGCAAACTTAAATAATTTACTTCTAGCTAAATGGATTATATTAGATCTATTAAATAATACGTTTGCCGAAAATTTTCATTAACAGAGCTAATATTGTGTACCGTGAAGTATACGTTGTAGTTTTATGCTGTTAAAACCACAGGGTTAGATGGTTTGTCACAGCCTGTCTTAATAAAACTTGCAACAGCGTTTGATATGGATGGAAATTGCACAATATCGTCTACATTTTCAAACAAATATGAATTAATAATCTTGTCGGTATATATGTAATTGCCATTGATGAACTGCTCTTTGATTATCCATAGCCCATACCTTTCAGTTTTGCTTGTTTACAAATAAAATTAAATTGAAATTAGCTTCATCCGCTCATTATCAAATATTGAATAAAACTAAAGGTTTTTCTACTGTTTCCCGAAAATAAATAGCACATTTTCTGAATTCTTGTACAAATGCTAAACTTTATATGGGGAAATATGTGTAATGTAATCAAAATGATCTGCAATTACATTCGTGATAGCTAAAGTTGTGTCGAACGTCTCCTTGTTAATGTTTCTGAACCATTCTGTGCACTCACCCGCGTATGTTCAACATTTTTCTTCGTATAAGCCGCGTACGTTGTCTTCCGATACCATAGGAATATTATTTACTGTCCTTGTTGAAAATTTGTAACCATACGGTTTATTGGTTCTGAGGGTTTTTTAATCCATACATTTTAAAATATTGACGATATGATCGCTGAAACATCCGTTGACCATAAATTTTGAAAATAATACACTGATACTTGAAACGCTATAATGGGGCGTCTACAATGGTTTTACTGCAGATTTTATAATAGTTATTTGTTATAACAAATTTACCGTATTATATGTCCATCATCTTAATCTTTACGCTTGAAGGGTGATAGATGATAGTAACAATCAGTTTTGGTTAATTTTAATTAAATAAATAAATATAAGAAAAATATATTAAGGACATATGTTTAGATTCATGAATTCAATTATTATTTTCACATGTTCATGTATGATAACTACAAATTATTTTGAAATTTGATTTCAAAATTTGATGGCCGATTGGACCAACTATGATCAAGATTAGACAACCAATTATTACTTCTTCGCATTATCACTATACGAACTCTTGATCACATTTTATTCATATAATTTGAGGTGGCATTTTGCTATAATTATATTGATTATCAAGTGTATAAGAAAGATAGAATACAATAACATAAAATTATTTAAATTTTTAATTTCTGTGACAACAGTGCCATTTAACTAAGCCGTTTAAATAAATATCGGATGCCGCATATGTTAATATATATTATGTTTTCTGTATTTTAATTTAATCATATCATAAGGATTAACTTATAAAAAAAAAAAAATATGCATTTGACTATGATTCACTAAAGTTTCATATTATAATTACATTTCTGATGTCTATATGATTGATGCTGGCAGAATAATACATTCTATGGTGGTATAACAACATATGGTACTGTCGAAAACAATTATAGATAGAATTTATTCATTACATGTGCAAGTGACCGCGACTTACATTTAGGTTGTTCAAACTATCTTCATTTCTATGTGGTGCCATATCGGTACATGAACAAAAATATATGGACACTGGCGTGTGTTCGGATCTAAAAACAAGTCATATACCATAATTGAAAAATATCGCAACAATTAACCACCTATATGTGGATCTTGATTTGTATTATACCTATTTACATTCCAATATGTGGGATTTTTTTTTTAACAAAAATATTTTTTTATTATATATAACCCATTGCTTTGTAAATTATAAATTTTCACATATATCAACGATGCACATATTTTAAATTAACATAAGTACTGTAATTGATAATTAAAAAAAAAAAAAAAATCATTAATTACTTAAAAAAAATGTATTTTAAAAACGAAATTGATTTATTAGATCTTTTTATTATACATAATACTATTGAATATTTTTTGTTGACCAACGAAGTTATCATCTATAAGATCAAGGGTAAAATCTATATGTCTATACGTGGTATCACTGGTAACTCAATCAAAACTTTGCCCAATATATGTGAGCGGGGTAAAGAATAAAGTGTATCTGTCATGTTTATAATCGACTTGGTGAAAAATTCCTCACACCTGGTGGCTGAGAATTTATATATGTACCACTCATTGTATTGTTCAGTTATATATTGAACCAAACAACTCTTAATTGATTCTATATTTTCCATTCGAAAATCTGTTAAATGCATACGCATTAGAAACAGTAATTTAACATCGTATATAGTGCCACCCTATGTACTGTTGTGGTGTAAAGGTCGACTTGATGATGATCATATATATATATTTACACTTAATGTAAATGTTATTATATAAACGTGCAATCCAGTTAAATAAAAAAAAATATCACATTTATTTCGCCATTTTATTTTGAATGCAATCAAAATGCATATATGTATATTTATATAAATGCATTTTATATGCAAGTATAAATTGCACATACAGAAAATAGTGAGCCAATGAAATTCGAATCGAACAAGTTTCTATGCAAAGTGTGCAGAAAACTGCATTTGTGAGGGCATTGATTGGACAAGTGATATTTTATTATATAGATATATGATAACTGCATTTTCCTTATGCATTTATATACATACTCGCGTAGAAGATATATAAATATTATTATTTGTATAATAATTGAATATCGATATTTTACATTTTAAAATGCAATATTTATACGAGTATAATGGAAAATAACTATCGCAATTAATCATACAACGTTTAAGCCATTCATAAAAATTATAAGAAATTCCAAATGATATGAATTCAATACTGGTTTTGTATTACTTTATTTTTAGAAATTGATTGTACAAATAAACAGAATTCATTAAAACCGGACATTCTTTAAATATTTCTCAGGTTTTTGGAGAAAAGAATGTTAGAAAAGTATAATTTAACTGTTACAACAATGTCAATAACAACAACAATAAAATACAATAACAAAAGTTATTCTAATAAATTAACGATTATAATTTAAAAGATCAATTTACATTATAGTAATTATATGAACACGACAACCTTTAGATCATGTCATTGAGTACGAGTATATATAATAGAATACATGCATTTACACATTAATATTTATAATATTGGAATATTAAAAAAAAAAAAAAAAATTAGAGAACCTATTAATAACCTCTGTATATATTCAAAACATATAAAAATTACAGATTGATATTAATTGATCTTCCATTAATTGGTTTTTTTTTCCCTCAAATAATTACGCATTATAATTATGGATCATTTTGATCATAATAACCACTGAATCATCAGAAATTAATGGATATTGTCGAAAATTAAAGCGCATTAACCTCGGAATTAATCAATAAAATTTTTAAAATGTAGAGTAGTACAGATGAAGCCTATTTGATTCCATTTGATTTATCAAAATTCTGAACATTTTAACATCGTGCTTTATTAATGCTGATTGATTATCGAACGCAGTCTGAAAACATGTGTAAAGTTGCTCCAAATGATAAATATAATATAATTTAAAATATGAAAAAAAAAACCCCTAAAAATGCGTTTCGCCTAAATTTTAAAAATAAATTTTACTAAATGTATATTATAAATAATATTTGCTATTTGTTTCTAATAAATGGCATATGGTCTGAACATACCTTTCTTCCAAAAGATGTAAAAAAAAAAAAAAAAAAAAAGATCTCTTTGAAAAGAAACAAAACTACATGTTTGCCTGATACAGAATTTCAAAATCTCATATATATACAAATGAATGTGATGGTGTGTGTCCGGTAAAGACTCGGAAACTACTGGGTCGAATGAACCAAAATTTTCATAGTATGTTTTGTATTGACCCAAGGGAGGTTTATAGCACAAATATTTTTCAATAGGTGGCGATTTTTTTTTTCTTTCTTAGGGCAAAACAACGTTTACCGGGTCAGCTAGTAGTATATAAACTAGTACTACATAGTTATGTTGTCAATCTGAGAATCATTTCGATAAGTCAAAAATTGTTTCATTCTATTTAAACCTTTATGGTATTTGTATCAGGAAAACATAATTGACAAAGTGAATTTTTTTCCGCAAAAAAAGAAAAAAAATTAAATCTTTCGACAACGGTTAAAGCTAGAACTTATGAACATATCCTGAACACTGATTAATAGAGCACGATTTTCGTTTTTCATATATTAATCAATGGAATATAAAAGTATGCGAATTGAATGCATTACGGACGCATCTTTATCTACTTTATATCCAATACTTATGTATTTATGTATTTCAAGATTATTTTAATTTTATTTGATAAAATCACATTCTGATAATCATGTTCTCCTGAAATTTCACAAATAAATTACAATAACGTCTTCTTCTTCTTCTTCTTCTAGTTTAGTTAAGTCATAGACCTGTGTTTTTCTAATAATTTAGTTTTGAGATGCGGATGTTCAAATTTCACGCCATCTCTTCAGTGGCTTTCCCATAGGCCCTGGTGTTGTTTCATTGCAATATTTACGATTCTATCATCTGGCATTCTTTCAACATGATCTTGCCAATAACGCTTTGTGGTTATTGTCCATCTTACTATGTCTTGAATTTGAAATTTATTTCAGATATCATAAATTCTGATTCTATCTCTGATTGAATGCCCGGTGATAGTACGTAAGATCTTCATTTCTGGTTGTCCTCATAAGTTTTTTAGTTTCGGACGTATCACTGTGACTTTCCACTGCATATGTTAAAATAGGTCTTACGCATGTTTTACAAATTCGTACTTCGCTTACTAATAACATGAACTTGTTTCTCCAAATGACGTCAAGAAAGCATTCAGATATTGATGCAACATTGTTATTTTAATAGCGAACATCTCGATAGCTGCTTATTTCTGCACGCAAGTATAATAGAAGCACATGAATTGGAATGTTATCTACAACTAGTTTGCATCTTATTGATTCTTTGTCTATAACAATTGATTTTGTTTTTATGGTAGATACCAATATGTTTAAGCTTTCAGCATCTTATTTAAATTCAAATAATAGGCATTGTAAATCGTTCTCATTTCTCACAGTATCGTTCGTTTTGCTGGATGTTAGTTTCTTCTAAATAATAAATATAATAAAATAATAATAAATAACGTCAAATTGTAAATCTGTGTATTTTATGTTATCCGACTTTATTATTATGTAACAAAAAATCTTAAAACACCAAAAAAAAAAAAAAAAAATGTTTATACTATATAATTATGGAAATGAAGGGTCCATCATTCGAAGTGTTACCAATCCATCACATGTTATGAATTAAATATGCAAATATTTTTAGTAAATATATATATTGTTAGACTATGTTGAAAATATATCATCATTTCATTTCATTAAAAACATCTTACATAACAAGGGATCATAATTAGCGGAGAGCGAGTATTTGCAGTTACAGGACTGCCCTCACCATCTCAGAAGCAAACGTTTGTTTACGCATATCAAATTGGTTGTCCAAATTATCGCTGGCATTACCCTTCAATCACACACAATACATTTTGTTTGCATATACGTTTGCTGAATAGTGAGCATTTTTTTTTTGATTTCGTCACTGACGTACATACCTTTGGGCATTGAAATTTTTTCTGAATATGTACCTACATGGCATGTTAAGATGCTACCAGTATCATGTTATTAAATGCGTTTGCTGAATAGTGAGACATTTTTTGATTTCGCCACTTGCGTATATGCCTTTGGTCATTGAATTTTTTTATGAATACCCCCATGGCATCTTAAGATGCTACCAGTATCATATTGTAACATTTAATAGTTCGATACATAAAAATTCTATAAACTCGTAAATGATGTAGTTCATGAACAATAGTAGGTTTCGATTTTTCTGCCAAATACATAGCAATATCACGCTATTACGTTTAGATTTCATTAAGAATAATTATTTTCAATTACAACAATGTAGAACAAAATGATTTCTCGTACACAAATTGATGATAAAAAATTACCATATTTTTTGTAAATTTTTATTAATTTTCATTAATCCTATTTGCAATAATTGTTTATTACCATTTACACCCCCCCCCCCCATTTTTAGGATGTATTTTTAATTATTTTGGCACAAAAAAAATATGCTCTCATGTAGCTAAATATACATGGGGCAGTGGTCGGTATGGGATTATTTTTTTTGGAATAATACCCTACGATAAATCATTAAAAAACCCTTCGTTTTAATAATTAATATGTATTTAAAAAAAAAAATCTATTTTATTTAAATTCCTTCATTATTTTTTAATAAAAATATACTCTAAAATTAATTGTTTTATATAGTTTTTATAATTATTTAATTAATTTTCTTTCACACTATTTATGCAATTAATTAGCAAATACATGACTAAATTGGTAAATTTTTCTTTGATATAAAATATGTTGCGTTTCTTCAAAGAAAATATTTAAATTATAAACTTTGAAAAAATCGTTTAAATTTAGGACCCCATTTCTTTTGTATTATTTAGCAATAAATGAATAAATAATAATATTTAGTCAGTTACTAATAAATAAGTAAATAAGGATAAATATTTATAATGAATAAATAATAGTATGTATTTGTTGACATTATTATCTTCTTCTTCTTCTTCTTCTTTCGTTACATCATGGACCTGTGTTTTTCTAGGACTTTTTATTTTCAGTTTATTTTGAGATGCGGATGTCCAACTCTCTCACCATCTCTTCGGAGGCCTACCTATTGGCCGTGTGCCACCTGGGTGTTGTTTTCTTGCAATATTTGCGATTCTGTTATCTGGCATTCTATTAACGAAGCCTCTCCAGTAACGTCTTCTGGACCTAGTCCATCTCACTATGTCTTGAATTTTACATTCCTCTCTGATATCATCACTT
>JANSTX010040440.1:0-12866 GCA_027564355.1 Penthetria funebris | reverse complement strand
ATGTATGTTGATAATGTATTTGTCTGTCTGTCTGTCTGTCTGTCTGTCTGTCTGTCTGTCTGTCTGTCTGTCTGTCTCTCCGTCCGTCCGTCCGTAATCGAAATTATGTTAATATTTTTAAGGTTTGTTCATACACCATGTTTTGTTCGCCAAAAATTTCACTAATTTTTATTTTTGATATGTTTATTGGTTAATCAATTTTAAATTCAATTTTTTAATTCATGAGTTTTAAAAACAAAAAAAAAACATCCTATTAATATTTGATAAAAAAAACTAATAAAATAGCATCGTTAAAATAATAAATAAAAATAATTATGTAAACAATTTTAATTAGCCATGCTATTTTTAAAGCTAATTTTTAGCTTACTTTTTTTTTGCAAAACTAACCCAAAATAACTAACTTGCTAAAAACAAAATAACAGAGATGATGAATTGCTGCTAAATATGCCACAATCACCTCCAAATTTACGACGTTTGACATCACGTGAAGAGAATGGCGACGTTTTTGCTAGACTAGGTGCTGGCATTCAAGATCCTGCACCAGGTGGATCGATTAAAGAGTATTCTGGAAAGGTATATTTTTAAGGTTTTAGATAATTATATTTTTTTTGAATATAATTCATTTACGTAATTTTTTAAAATTTTTTATTGTTTCCTTTCATTCGAAGATTAAAGCTGGTGTACCATTACATTGTACACACATTGTGGAAGGACATAGTAATTCAGTATTTTCAATTAAAGTTAATGACAACATTTTGTATACAGCAGCTGCAGGTATTTAAATTCAATTGTGTATGTTTTAATTTTTTGAAATATGTATGTAATACTCTTTTGTCAATATATAATTAATTTATTATTAACATAATTTTACATTTAAAATTGTCTTTTACGAGTAATAATAAAATATCTCTTTTACGTATAGATCGCACTGTTAGAATATGGGATTTACAACAAGGTTCTGGACCACATGGTTTATTATCGCATCCAGGTCCTGTTGTGGCAATCGAACATGATAAAAAATCTAATTTATTATTTTCGGCATCTGGAGCATTTGTAAAAGTATGGGACACTAGAATAGGTGATGACAAATCAATTAAAACACTATGGTAGGTCGAAGCTTAGTTATTTCAATTATGTACTTAATAAAAAATGTAATCAATTGTAAAATGAACTTACTTAACAAAAGTTCGTTTATTTAATTTAACACACTATACTAACGAAGTTTACCATGACGTTCCAGTATGAATTCTATAGAGAACTTATGTTCCTGTTTTTAAGCTTCAAAATTGAAATAATTAAACAAAACATTTGTTATGATTCTCTAAAAAAAACATATGGACTTCAAAGTTCAGTAGTTGACTTTCAAATTTTATTTAAGGCACATTCACTGAATATTATTATCCAATAAATGACCATTGGCTGAAAATTGATTATTATTAATTTTCAATTTCGTTTAAAATATGATCTTGAGGATAAGAACGACATGTCATATAATATAATTCGATCATTCTTATAATCTTGAAAATGTTTATTACTTTTTTTTTGCATGATCTAACCAAATTGTATTTTAATTATTTAGTTCATCTGGAATAGCATTATCTGGAAATGGAAATATAGGGACTACTCAAACTGGTGAAAATGCAATAACTGCATTATGTTTAGGTGCCTCTGGAAATTTATATACAGCAGCATCTGATAAAGTACGAATTTGGGATTTAAGAATGTAAGTATTATTTGTATTGTAAGATAACTATGACTTTAGGAGCATAAAATTTGAAAAAAAATCGTGAACGTAGTGACTAATGTATATGTCACTATATGTCAATTTTTGTCATGTAATCATTACGATAGGTATAAAAAGTAATTCAAAATCTTGGTTAGTGGATATATATGTACTAATTTAATAACAGGTTAATTATAATAGTGGCTCAAAATGTAACATGAATAATATATCGGGAATGAAAAGTTAACATCGTAATGCCACCGCATGTGGTGTGACTATTAAAAAATTCACATTTAATGCTTTTGCATTTACAATTCTTGAACTACTTGTAATACTATTCAACTTTTAAGTCTTTTAGTAAATTTCTTTTATTTCTGTAGTATTGTATAAGGAATTTTATTAAAAAAAAAAAAATCAAATTGTACAATATTTTAGCTTGTAACTAATCATAAACTTCTCATAATAACAGTTCGTCACTTTTGTTAGCATTGAGGTGTTTTTATTTCAACTTAATTAAGTTATGATTAAAATCAATTATATTATGTTTATGTAATGACCCAGCAAAAATTGAATTATTTAAATATTTGATTAATATTTTTCAGGTATTCTTGTTTCGGGAAACTTTCGGGTGGTCATCAAGCAGCTGTAATGTGTGTTACTGCATGGGAAGGACCAAATAATACAGATTTTGTTGCAACTGGTTCCAAAGATCATTACGTGAAGGTAATTATTACATTTTATATATTTCAAATATTTTTATAGATCACTACAGGTGGTATATTTAAATAAAATCAAACTTCATCTATCCTGGTCTAATAATATTTATGGTATTAACTAAAGGTATTTGAAGTTACTTCTAATGGTGGTGTTGTACTGCCTTTACTTAATTTGGAACCACCTCATTATGATGGGGTACAAGCTTTAGCGGTTGCAAAGAATGCGTTAGGTGCAGATGCAGAATTATTTTCGGGTAGTCGAGATAGTGGTATTAAACGTTGGGATTTACGAACTGGAGAGCTTAAACAGGTATTTTTTTTCCAATTTACTTTTAATTATTATAATTTTGAAACTAGGAATATAGACCATTCTTACATTAAATACACTACAACAATCTGTTTTTGCTTTAAATTTTATTATCCGAATACTGTCGTGTGTTACAAATTTAAATATCGCAATTTCTTTTTGTATTACTTTAAATGAAACCATTGTTTTATGACGGATACTGTTCTGGAAATCTTACCAGTTGTTAATGTATTTTATTATTTTAAAGTTCAATTAGTAATCACGAATTATATAATAATAAATCTTTCTTAAAGAGAGATGATGCAAAACCAGTACTGATGGTACTTAACGCATCAATAAATACACTTAAAGCAGTTTGTGTCCTTTTTTCGAAAAATCATCTTTTCGCCTTCATAAATATCAACCACATTCGTCCGAATTGGGTTGTATGAATTTTGTGTTTATGTTTAATGAGTTTTATATTTTTCGCATCTGTTTTAATATAAAGTTTCATTTAAAATTTAAAAAAAAATTGAATTCGACGAGTATTAGAGTCGGGCACGATTAAAAATATTTACTTATTTATTTTCGTAAAAAAATTTTTTCAGTCACTAAATAATGCACATAAAGGATGGGTATCTGGAATGACAATTGCCGGTGATGTTTTATTGTCCAGTTGTCGTGGTGGTATTATTCGTGTATGGAATGTCAAAACCTGTGATAGTCTATTTGAAATGAAAACTGATTCGCCAATAAATGATATTGTTGCAAGTGGCATCAGAGTTTTTACAGCTTCAAAGTAAGTAAAAAAAATAAAATTAGTTTTTGTGATTTCTTGCAAAATGATATTTTTATTTTTTTCTATACAAAAATAATTTTAAGTACTATTTTCCAATATTTTCTATTTTATCATTTAAAAATTTAAATTAAATTAAAATTTTTCTTAATGTAGTTCTGGAGAAGTGCGGATCTGGCGCTTTTTACCCCCAGAATACTACACCAATACAGTTACTTCGTCAATTCATAATAATAATAATAATAACAATCAATAATAATTAATAAATTGCTAACATAATTTCGCCACATAAAGTTCCTGCACAACGGCACATAGCTAAAATAGTTTATTGTTAAAATAAGATTTTAAAAACAAAACTATACTATTACTACTACTATAACTATTACTATATTCTACTACTTATAGCCTTTGCTTAATTATTATTATTTTAGTAATTTTAAAATTTTTGTAGTTGTTTTTATGCTTAAATTTGCTTCTCAATATCACAAAAATATATGAATATTAAAAATATATTTTTATGTATAATTAAAAACATTGGTGTAACTATTTAAAAAAAAAAAAAAATAGATTTAAAAATAATTATATAAAAAATTAGCAGCAAATTGTCCACGTTTTTTGATAGCGCTCTTTTTTCTTTGTTGCTGTTAGTGTTGCTAAAGGTTTCACAAATTATTCCACAATTAATTTCTGTAAAAATTTCTATTTATTCTGTAATATGTCAATAGAAACGTTATTAAATTGTCACTATAAAAACGTTTAAAATCTATGACGTAAAAAATGAGAAAATCGGTTGTGAACCCATAAATGACATTAATTCATTTTATTTTAAAAATTTCCTATATTTTGGCAAATTGAAGTAGGTATAACACTGTTGTACACACATGCACCTGATGTTAATTATAATATTTTTATTCAAAACTTTTTAGGTAAAATATGGTATTTGACACTTAATTACCAGTGTGATTGAAGTACAAATGTATATATTGTCACATTGCCATAATAATTGCATTAATAATATTAGTACCATGTGAAATACCCAGACAATGTTTGAAAATGCATAAATAATAATAAGTACCTAATAAAGAGCCTTGTGCGTCTATTATTTTTGATATCCGTATTTCGATCCGCATCTACAAAAACCACAAGCAAGAATATTCGCATCCGATCCGCTTGCAAATTATACATATCTGCATCCGGTCCGCAACCGCATTTGCAAATACAAAACAGAGTACATTTATTTAATGCAAAAATCAAATATATTTTTTTTTAATAATATGACATTAACAAAAGTAATTTTTATAAACGTACGTTAATTTTACTTTTTAATAAATTGCAAATCCCAATTATTTCACATATTACAATATCGTCTACAAGGAATTAATACTACGCTTGTCCGTTATCATATTGGCGAAAGTAGAAAATAATCGCTCACTTGGTGCACTGCAATCAGGTAAAGGCAATTTGTTCTTATTTTTTTTCCCATCGATTTATTAAATTAAATTTTTCGCAATTCATATTTTTTTTATTTTTTTTTTTATAAATCTCCATTCATCCGCTGATTCGCACCCTTCTAGTACTACTTATAGACAAATTATTTCCTGTAGTATAAGTTGACAACATCAGTGTTTAGTCCTTGGCCATTATTTTCGTTAGATAATAGATGGATTTTTAATTAGAGAATCAAGAAGTAGTAAATAGGATAGATAATTTAATTTTCATCAAATTTTGCGGATAAATGCGGATAAACTTTTCAATATCAGATCCGATTCGCGCTTATACTAAATGTAAAAAAATGTATCCGCAAAAATCAGGGCTCTAGTACATAATGAACGAAAATTATACTATTATACTATACTACACACAATTAGTGTGATAAAATACCCTCTAATTATTATGTTTCATAAGAAAAATTTTAAAAGTTTTTAAAAAAAATTGCATTGTAAAATCTTTTTGAAAAAAAATTTTCGCTATTCTTCATAATATTATGTGACTAACTAATACAGAAAAAAACAATCAATTATTTACGTATTTTTGAAATTACTAATTTATTTTATAATTTAATTTTTTTTTTGTTTCTATTATTAAAATTCAGTATAATTGTTGTTAGGTTATGGGCCCGTATTTTTCTATGGATATCGTTTGCCGTTTGGCTTATGAAATTCATTCGTATTTTCATATGTCCTAGATGTTTTTGCTGTTGCTCAAGTGCATGTCACTATTATTAGGCATCACAAATTATATTTACTTATAATTGATTATATTATAACATATATTTATCTATACTACCTACATTCCATCTATAGACTAGAAAGCATTTTAGATTTTCTAGAAATTTAAAAATAAAAAGAACTAAATAATGTACTATTTTATATTGGATTTAATTGGTGTAAGTTTTATTCATTTATTTATCAGCATTGTTGATCATCAGCTATTCACTTTTTAAAAAATATGTGTCATTTTGTCATATCACATCATGTAAATCTTCTTGAAAATAAAACAAAAATCAAAAAAAAAAAAAAAAACCAACTCATCATGCATGATCGATAGATGATACATTTTATATTAATTAATCAATTAATTATTTAATTAATTTTTTATTTGATTAATTTTACTAATTTTAAAATTCTATGTTACTATTTCTGTATCTATTTCATTATGTTTGTAACAATTGTTAATTTGGTTTATAATTTAAACGCTTGGTAACAACAAATTTCATCATTTGTAGCTTCACATTATGAAATATTATTGAAATTTTTAACAAAACTAGTCGTCATATCGTTTAAAAAAATATTTCGACGTAGTTAATAAAGCGCGACAACATCTTACTATATTTGTTATTTCGAACTACTACTTTGAGAGTGGCAAATAATTTTCATAGGTCGATATGAAATTTTCTAGTTCTAAATAGTTTAATGTAACAGAAAATATTGTAATTTTCATTCATTTAATTGTTTTAGGCAGGATAATAAATAATTAATCAATAAATAATAATTTAAAAGCTAAATATAATTTTAATAATTTTATTATAAATTTTAAATAAACTGAATTCCTCAAATTTATTGACCATTCTACTTCAAAAAAATTTCCGTTGGCAAAAACTTACCAATTGGACGTTCAATAAAAGTTCTGTTTAAAAGTCTGTTTGTATTGACTAATAATTCAGCAGATGAGATTTAATTTTCTATAGTAAACTTTCAATAGGAGAATCTATTAAATTCACAGAACCATATTGACTTTACAATGCCAGTCTTCTGCAACATTATGTTGAATGGCGATATGTATAAATTTTGTTTTTCAATTATTATTATCCATAATAATTGCTAATTAAAATGAGAAATGTAATTAGTAATTACTGAAAAATATTATTAATAATTAAATAAATTTAAAATTGAAATTAAATTGTACGTAAATTATGCAATCATATTTATTAAAACATTGAATAAACATTGATATCGAAATTAAAGTATTCTTTATAGGCTATACGTTAAAGCCATGACTAAATGGAATTATTAAATAACCGATCAAATGGGCAATCTTAATAACAAATCATCACACGTTGAACTTCTTCATTATTTAATTTTTTATCCATCGTATATAAAGTATTGGTGTTTTTTTAACTTTGACATATCACGGTCATTTATAAATTTATACTAATAATTACTTTGATTTGAAGATTTAAAAAATATTATCAAATTGAATTTCATACAGCAGGTCGGTTTATTAACTCTTAAATACTATATAGAGTTCAGATGAATAAAAATTAATTGCTGTACTGATGAAAACTGTTAGTTCGAAACCGGAACATTTGTTAATTTGGCAATTTTAATGACAAGTTTTAATAATATGTATTGCTAATTACAATCTTAATTAACTGGAAAACTTATGTTCGTAGATCCAGTAGTAGTACTATTTGAATTGTTAATCAATGTAGTCGTCGTCAGTAGTCTAGTCTTATAATCAGTTGCTTATTTATTTAATCATTAAAAAATGATACTGGTACCTTATCTAGTCTTTGTCACGATTATATAATCATGTTTGAAGTTTTGGAACTGTCTATTAGATCTGAAATGTTTTTTTAAACTTTTTACGATTAATCCTTCTACATAATTTGTTACTAAAATTAAGCATAAATATAATTAACTATTATCATACTAAATGAAATTATTAAATGTTTCTGTGACTTTTGTAACTAACTTTATCATATACAGAACATTTTAATTTGGGTGGAAGTGATTTTCTCAAAAATGTATGGATTTAATTTTGCAAGGTACCAAAGTCACGGTAAAAGTTTTTGCTTGCGAATAAGTAGCGATTACGGTTTTATTCAGCAATTTCTTTATAAAATACAATTTCACTGGACTATCATTCAAATATTTATAATTGATGATGGTATTTCTATTAAGAATTGTAATCGAATAACTGCAAAATGTTTGCATCGTAAAAAGATGGTTGGTGTTTTTGGTGGTCTGTGGCGATGATAATATACAATGACTGAAATGATTAAAAAGGTAGACTTGCATATAAAATTCCATTATTTCCGATGGATGGAATGACGCTGTGATTTCACTATTACATAAAAATGGTATTATACCAGATAACTATCGACCAAATATTGCATGAATTTATTTTTATTTTTTATTGATTATAAAATGTCTTCGATTCTATTGATTAGAAGAAAAAACAGATAAAATTTGGCATATAACCTGGATGAGAATGCAATGCTGAATGAATTAAATATAGATTTGAAGAAGATTGATTTTATAAAATTAATAAAGTAAATAAAATATCCCAATGTGTGTAAAATGAAAAATGTTAATCAGTGTACGTTACATATGTAGCAGAAACACTAACTACGGCTATATCACTGAAAGTAAAAGAGTAACACAAATTAATTGGACACGGTTGTATGCTTTAGTTAACTGACATAATGCATAGAATATATTAATTGAAATCAATTTGAACTGGCCACATTAGTATAAGACAAAATAGGTTGAAAATATTATGGAATGGAGATCAAGAGAGGGACGTATTAATGTTGTATGAACTCCATTCATCAAATAGATATTCACAAAAAATATAATTTGAAGCGGTATGATTAAGATCACAACAATGGGAAGTTGTCAAAGGCTTAAGTTTTCGTCAATAATTTCTTAAATAAACATTAGAACACTTTTGACCAAATACAATATCAAATGGGGAGTTGTGATGATACTTGAGACAATGTACATAATTACCAGAAGAAGGTCATGATGATTGCAATTTAAAACTATAATTTAAATTGGAATGAGAAAGTTGGAATAACCATCCGAATTATTTTTAATGTCGTGAAAATATTCTAAAGAGCACAACAAACCATGAGGCAATAATCCGGATTATTTAAAGATATTGCAGAATTCTTGAAGTACAGGACAAGGAAAATGATGTACATAATAAGCAAGCATTTTCCCCTCTAAGTGTATTTTTGTCAAATAATTTGTATTATAACTTTGCAATTGTTTACTTGAAAATCAAGACTCTAGCCTGCCCTTAGTTGATCATAGTCTATATTTTAATCTTCGAAATTGATCAATTTCCATTCCACAATACCACCACCACCACCCTTATTAAATCCGTTTAATCAGTGGAATAACATACATTTTTTAACAATTAAAAAAAATATATTTATCACGCACATTTCATAAATTTAAAATTCAGCAATCATATTTTGGTGGCTTGCACAAAATTCTCAATGTTGTTCTGTTTTCTGTTATATTATAACTGTTAATTTGTTTTTTTTTAACTTTTCATCTTTTTTTTAATTTTGGTTACATAACTCTATTTATTGTTTGTTTTACAAATTTTATGTAAGCGTTTTTTTTTACATTTAAAATTTTATTTATTTTTGTTTTCGCTTTTTTCTCGCACTTTTAGTGATGGCAAAGTACGCTTGTGGCGATTTTCATCAGCTATGAAACGACAGAGCCTTGAAAATAGGTGACCACCGTCGTGTTCGTCACATATTACATTTAATAAATACAGGAAAGTGGTTGTTCCACAAGATAAACCACAAAGTAGCGTAAGTAGGCAGAAATTTGTTTATACGAGTCCTAATAAAAAGAATAATATATTTTTAAAAAGAAATTTTTAAATTAAGCTGTGCGAGAAGAAAAAATGCCTTTAACTTTTTACGTGCATTAAATATTTACATGTAGTTTTGGATAAGATTTTTTTTTTGTTTTTTATATTTAAGAATATAAAATAATAACAATAGAAAAAATGCAAAAATAAATATTTAAGAAAAAATAGAGCTCAATTTGTTTAAAAATTTAAATAGAAAACCAAAAAAATTAGATTCAAAATGATATTTGTTTTGTTGTGTTTTTAAAAAAAAATAAAAATGAATTAATTATTATATTTTCTAATATTTTAAAAACATTAATTTTTAATATTTCCTTTTTTCTTATTGAGGCTATAGACCTACTTCATTATTATTATTAAAAACATAATAAATTAACATTAATTTAATATTTTGTAGTTCACTTCTAAATTTTAGATAATTTAATTTAAAATTTAGTTCGTTAATTATAAAATTACAATTTATTATATAATATATATTTTAAATCAAATGTATTTTGTTTTTTAATTATTGTAATTAATTCTTATTATTTAATAAAATAAAATTATTAATTAATCATTTGTTTAGTCATTTTATTTTCGCTAGCGAAAGAACCATCTTCGGTCTTGTCCCAAAATTATAATATGTCAAAGTGTCAGCCATTACTTTATTTGATCGTTAATATCGTCATACAAATAAGTAAAGGTACGTTTACACTTGTTGACAAAGTGGTCAACGTAAACCTTGCCAATTCTTAGCAACAATTGACAATGTAAACCGATGACAACTTTGCATATATACTTACTAACACGGTTAGCCATGCCGTTTTATGGCTTATGCTAATGTCAACTTGTTGACAATCACGTTAGCTGACAGTTTACACTATGTTGCCCAAATTTGTGTTGTGCAATAATAATAATCACAGTAGACATTAATCATTTCAATTTGTATTTTAAATAGTGTACTTTTAGCGTTTTGTTTAAAATAGGCCATAGCCACTTTTTTTATAACAAATCCATTTTTCAGTAATTAGCTGTCCTTTAGTGATCATGCAGAGAATAATTTTTTTACTGTTTTATTTTTCATAAACTTTAATTTAAACCGGCCACGGGATATGAGTAGAAGGGTGATAACGATGAAGCCCGTGAACTTTGAGGTCAATATATGTCAGAAAACACTTCCCCAGGTACAAAGTTTAAGTATCATCTTTAAACCGAATTGAATTCTGTAGAGAAAATGAAGCGTGGTCGCTGGATTTTTATATAATAGCAATTTTTCCGTGTCTCAACAGAAATTTGATTAACAATGCAGTCAACAACTGTTGGCAACATTTGACATGGCTGTTTCACCTACAGCGAAAATTCATGCCAACATTAGTTGATCATTGATGTTTGTAATTTACATTACGTTAACCTTATATATAATATTAAACGACTAGATGCAGGATATGTTTGTACATAAAATTTTGCAGAAATATAAATACTTAAAAAGTGATAATTACAAATAAGTTTAGTATTAAAGTACATCATGCCGTTTTAAATTATTTTCAATTACAATTCGCAGCAAACTCATTCGGTAAATTAACTCAATATTTACATATATGCTCTAATTATTTATATTTAACCATAAATAAAGACTTAATGTAAAGGCTTCACGATTGAGTAAAAGATTTAATCAGCTACGGGCTTTTAAAGAGGTTCAAATCATTGATTAAAAATAAAAGTATCCTCTTAAAATTTCTTATGGAAAAGTGCAAAACTTATTACCTAAAAATTATAAAAATTATACATAAAATTTTATGGTAATGTGAAAAACTTGTTTCAAAGAATTAATTCTGTTTTAGTTAAGATGGAAAACTATGTAAAAGTACTTTTTTCCAAATATAACAATTATTTTGTATTTTTATTAGCTTCATCAGAAAAACTTTAAATTATTTTATGTATTTTTCGGTTATGAAAATATGAATGAAATTATAGTTTTTTTTTTTTTTTCAATGCTCGCGGTAACTGGCAACAAATAACTACATAATAAAAAAGTTTAATTACTAACTTAAGTAATGTTCTATAGTAATTATAACAATTTAAAGACATGATTAGAGCAATTTTTAGGCAACATGTACATTAATCTGTTCGATGTTGTTTTAAATAATTGTTTGTTCTGCATTTCTATACCTAGTCTATTTTTATATCTTCCACTTTTAAATGTTTTGTTTTCAGATTGTCCGATGCCCGACTCAACCTTTTAAGCCTATCAAGACATCGTGATAGTTGTGAAATAATCATAGAAATTAATTAGGTACATCACTTTGGTATTCCTTCGGAATAAAGAATTAATCCCACAAATAAAACTGAGAAAGAACCATATAAATTGTTGTACTATGGTATTTTAAAACATCTACGAAAAGTTGGGTATGTATTTTAAAATAACATACCGTAAGTATCTTCAAAAAGGCAACTGAAAAATTAGATCTATACGAGTAAATTTCATAAAATAAATGTAATACAAAGCAAATAATTCAGTACTCATGTACATTCCATAAGTGCAATTGTAACCATATATACTCGTAGAAAGAAGTAGATACATTTTCCTGTTAAAGCCAGTACATATATGGTCATTTGTGTGTAAACATTGTTAGAATACATAGTACTTTAAATATTTGAAAATAAAATGGGTCTCAAATAAACAGCAAGAAGCAAATCAGTAAATCCCTAGAGTATTCACAGACACCATAAAATTATATATCGGTCATATCGGTTCTATTCAAAATATGATTCGATTTGAAAAATGTAGGGGCAAATTTTTTTAAATAATGATTTTGGCATTTATTCTGAAGGTTCGCGGAATTCAAATGTTAAAAATTGAGGTATGTGCCGAGAAACGATTCAAAATCATAAGAAATAGATTTTGTTAAATATTAAAAGGCTATAAGAAGGTCAAACTTTAGTCAGATCCGCATCTATGCGGCTGTGCCTAAATACAGTAGTATAATGTAGGATAAATTAAGTTATTTATGTTATATTGCACATTTAATCACATTTTTATAATTTTTTAAAATTGCTTTAATTCCATAAAATTCTGCTATACATTATAATAGACAACTTTTAGTGATATGCATTTGAGAATCTGATTTTTGCTAATCTCAGATTGTCCAAAGTGGTCATATTGTGTGTATATCATAGTAAAAGGAGTACGTAACTGCTTGTGCCTTAACATAGCTTAGCCTAAAATTATAATAGAACTTAAAACCTATA
>JANSTX010040429.1:0-12866 GCA_027564355.1 Penthetria funebris | reverse complement strand
TTAACTTACACCATGCCGCCTCGATGCTGTCTTCATCGTTAATGGAATTATTTGACGTTTTAAAATGCAATCTGTTCTCATATAGCTGCTTTGTGCTTGGATCCGTAATTGATTCAATATTTGTTTTTTTGAATATATTCTGGAGCCTCTGGAGTTCAATGATAACATGATGACATGATGTTATCATTGAACTCTGGATTTAAAAGGTTATTGCTGCCATACAGTAACCCCAGAGACCATCCAACATGACCGTTGATTGTCCGCGCCCTTTCGGGTAGCCCCAATTTACCACATATGGAAGCCATTCCTCTATCCGCAACCTGTGGACACGTACAGTTGCAATCAACTTTGCAAATGGTCTGCTGTCAGTACAGACCATTTTCTGGAGAATGCCTGTTTGAAGTCGACAAATAATATATATAATGGCATTTGCTTTTCAATGAGCTGCTCAACAATTATGTAATGATATGGTCTGTACCAGACCTACGTGCACGATAATAGCTATAACTTTGTTTATCGTGTTCAACAAGGTAATACAACGACTTTAGCATATACTCAAGTAACCGTTTTTCGGCAATTTAATTATCAACCTTTCTTTCTATAAAATTGGAATTCCATCAGACAACTACAATTCATCATATTCGGGATCCAATTACCTGCCATAAGTTTTAATTTTATCTATCCAATAATCAAGTAGTAGTATAGCTACGAACATCTAACAACGAATTTCTCCATCTTCTACTAATTGTTATGTAGTTTGTTTGTGTATTCTTTTGTGCGTAAATATAGTACCACTAATCACATGGTTGTTGGTAAAATCTTCAAAGTCGACATATGTTCTTAAATGAAGTAGGCATCCATATTGATAAAAACAAAAATGTCAAAACTACATCAAGATAATATGGCTTTGGTACGAAAACTTGGTTGGCCAGACTTATTCATCACGTTCATCTGTAATCCTATGATATGTGGGATGAGATAAAATCCGTGCTTACGACATTGTTAATAAGCAAATATTTGGTACAATAATTTCGTATTTATACACTATTGAACATCAAAAACCAGGTCTTCCTCATGCACATTCTCTTTTCACGCTAATAAATCAAATCGAAAACGATGAAGGCATAATGTGTGCAGAACTTTCCGATAAACTGACTACTCCGATTCTCTATAACATTATTTTAAAGCATGCTATTTTTTATTTTCAAATTTCCAAAATTATCACTTTCTAAACCTAATTTTTTAAAATCTATAGATTGTCTCATGTAGGTATCTAATACTGTTTTAGAAATTGTTGATATTGTTTTTCAATATATTCTGAATACCAAGTTATTATTTGGAGGCATGACAGTAGTTTCAGGCGGCGATTTTCGTCAAGTGTTACCAGTTCTTAGAGGTGGCAATCGTGTTCAAATTGTTAGTCCCACTATAAAAAATCAGTTCTTTGGAAACACTTTCACATATTCAAATAGATTCAATAAAATACGATAAAATGATGATGATAGTCAACTACAATCAAATTTTCCTGTCGATATTACCACCACACAAACTTAATTTAAAGAACTTATATTAGAAATAGTTGCAGGATCGCGTCAAAGATTCTATAATGGTTTAATGGTTATAGATAATGTTGTATATAAACAAATATTCTAAAGGAATATTATGTGGTTTCAATCATGGTATTGCTCCTGAGGTATTTCTCTCACAACAAAATTTCAGCAACTCTGTATTTTCGATTTAATCACTATGTGATATTTACTAAATTTTTTGCATATATTATGCTTGCAGTCAGTTTTTCCTTTCTATTAAATACGCTATGATATGTTTTTTAAATTTTAATTCAATAATTTATATAGAGTAGAAATAAGTCAGAAAATTAAGTTACTAATGTAGCAAGAGTTGAACCTATATCTCAATATAGTGCACACTGCATAGAGTTTTCCTAGTAACTATTATAGAAACTTGCCAACTGGAAAATATCAATCAAAATCCAGTTATGTGTTTGAATATTTCAATAGAGTGGTACATAAATCTCCAAAAAATGACGTTAGCCTATCACATGTCATTACTTATATGTCTGTAGCGTTGACACCGCATGGAAGTAAAAATTGGTTGAGTAACATCGATGATAGTCGGTCACTAGATTTGTCAACCGTCAACTATTGACTACATTATAAAAATTAAAAGTATTCATCCCTCACAAATTTTGGACGTAAGCGCTCTTTTCTCTCGTAATGTATTATCTGTAAGATTACTATAATTGCAAAGTTAATAAAATCTAAGGTTCCAGAATATATTCAAGAAACAAATATTGAATGTAGAATGAATCCAAGCACAAGGCAACTATATAAGAACAGATTACAACTTAAAATCTTGAACAATTCCATCAACGATAAAGATAACGTCGGAGAGGCATGTGCAAGTTCTTCTTCTTCTTCTTCTTCCTTGCCTTATTTCTTATTCCTTATCAATCTATTTCTCCACAAGTTTCTATCTTGTGTATCGTCACTTTCTGCATTCAATTTGTTCAAGTCATTTTGAACAACTAATAACCAAGTAGCTTGTGGGCGACCGCGTTTCCTTACATTTTTTCCAATTTTCAAAGTCAATTTAACGCAATAAGTTTTCGGTTTACGCATTACGTGAACGTGAGAATATTTATAACACAAAATATGAAGCAGTTGGGCGAAGGCAAATCACAATATTAAACCATGGTTTACACAGAAGAAGTGAAGATACATAAAATACTGAAGGCAAAAACTACAGTAGAATACAGAGTATACAAACTCATTAAAACCAGAATTAATGCCAAAATAACACAAATTAGAAAGGAATACTGGTATCATTTCAGGTGGTGGACAAAACGAAATTTGGAACTTTCTCAGAAATAGAAAGCAACCTGTAAGTGAATATACACAAAATTCATCAGTATCTGCTGAAGCATGGGTTACTCGTTTCCAGAATGTATATGTATATGATCTAAAGATAATAATTTTTATGTCAACCAATACCGGATTGAACAAGCAATTAAAACATTTAAAAATAGAAAATCTCTGATGATTTCGCAAACGAGTGTATGAAATAATGTGGGAACTGATGTAAAACTGATCCGAGAAACTATTGTGGTATCACTTTATTAAGTGCTGTTCAGAAACTCTTCACTAAAATTATTGGCTGAGATTTGTGATGAACAAAATGGATTTAAAAAGAATAGATCAACTATCGATTCGATATTCATATTACGATACCTGTTTGGTCGATCTTGCATAAGCCTTCGACCGCATCTAACTTGACGATGTTATTAACATTTTAGAAGAAGCTAACATTCAGCGAAACATACCTGACCCTATACAGCAGATAATTGTTAACACAAAAATGGAAAGCTCACAAATGAATTACCAATGTCAACTGGTATCCGTCAGGGTAATAGTTTGAGGCCAACATTGTAAAACCAATATGGTTTTAAACAAAATCATACTGAGAATTAGACCTACTGGAATTGGATATAGAATGTGAAATCAAGTGATCAGTATTATTTGTTATGCGTACGATACTGTTCGTCATGCATTTAAACAAGATGCTGAAAACTTAAACATGTTGATATCTACCATGAAAATGAAATCCATTGTTGTAGCCAAAGAACCAAAAAGATGCAAACTAGTGGTAGTTAACATATCAATTGAGCAAGTCATGAGCTTCCGTTACTTGCAAATTAAAAAATTAAATCGAAAATTTTTGAACCTTAAACAATCATATAAATTGACATCATAACTTACCATCTCATTCAGTGTTAATTCAAGGTGTTAAAGTTTGGTTCGAACATCACGAAAATCTTTTATAATTCTATCGACAGTATTACTCGAAATTTTATTGATGTTTCCGAACGTAAGTCGTCAATTTGGTACAAATGCATCTAGCCACTCTCTAATGGCCTAAAACTACATTTATTAATAATAGAAACATTCAATACAATAATATGTTCGTTCAATTTAACCCTTACCATAGCCATACCAACAACGTGTACATTTTGCCCTGTAATAACTTTGAACAATTACCCTTGAAAATTTGTCTTTTAATTCTGAGATGCCGCATTTTGACAAAGTTTTGCAAAATGACCATATCGATTACACCTGTAACATCTTACACGAGTCATGTTCTTTGGCGGGTAACTTGTACTGTCTTTTGACGGCAAATGACCTCTAGAGTTGCATTATTATCCCAAATGCTGTGACGTACAAATTTAACATCTGATGGTTATAATTTTCATCTCGTATTCAGTCATCCCACAATTTTGTGCAATTTCACACATGCCCGCTCAAATTTTAAATCCAAAGTAAGTATCCAAAATTTCGACTACTCTCATGTATGATAAATTATTAATTTTTTCTGGCGCAGTTAACGATTTTAAAGTTTTATAAGTGTCAGGCCCAGTTTCAATAAGGTTTCAAACCATTCCATGTATATTTGGAAGTCATCATATAATACAAAATATTTAATATTCCCAAAAAATTGCTTATTTGCATTATTTTGGTCACTGGTTGCAGCAAATATTTTTTCATTCCCCATTGTTAGTTATTTATTTTTTTAAACAATTATTTTTAATCTTTAAGCACTAAATTTAACAATATAATAAATAATGTTTGTGATTATTCTACTGTACCGTACAATTATATTTAACATTTGAGCAATATAATTATGTATATAATGACCTTTGTTATTATTCTACTGTACTGTACTACAAACCTTGAGAGTATTAAATATATGCTATTCAACATATGTTTCCTATTTTTTGTTTAAAAATAAACAATAAACTAATAAACCTTCCTTTAACGTATAAATATCTGGTTTATTTGCATATAGTAATCACTGTCGTTTAGGCACTGGAACTTATAGTGCAGTGAATCTTGTGCGTAAAAAAGTCGTATTGATAATAATCTATATGCTATGAAAGTATTAAAGAAGTCAAGTACATAGCACAGATACAGCAATGCATATAAAAACTGATGCTTGAAATAATAAGGAAATGTCCATTCTTTTGTATCTCCATCAATTTTATTAGCCAATCTCAATATTACATGAAGATGATAATAAAAAAACAAGTGCAATAACAGTCATTAGTTATCACTTAAAGAATTCTCCATGTTTCATGAAATTTTAGTTGATATCTACAATTCGAATTGGCAATGGTACACTTCAAAATTTGTATGAAATGTAAACTACTTTCAACAAATTGAATTTATTTCTGTAAAAATATAAAAATAATCACAAGATGTTTTAAATCAGAAGCGAAACAATAAAAATATGTCAAGATTGTCCATTTGTTGTGAAATTAATAGGGGTTATGAAAGATACAGCATATAATAACAATGTATTATAGTTATTTGATGGTGATGAATTATTACATCGTATTTAACAACAAAATTTTGTGTGAAAGTGATATTATCAAAGTTTTTTCACAAATTGTATGCTGTTGCATATATGCAAAATGTAATATTGCATTCATTTAAAACCAGAAAATTTATTGTTTGTTGATAAATATACAAAATTTATAAAAAATGGTTTTATTTTGGTTTTGCTATTCATATCGGAAAGATGATGGTGAAATGTCATCAAAATGTTTTATACTTGATTATGCAGCTCCAGAAGTTCTAGCAACATTAAGAATGACTCACAAGTAAATTATGTATATACACAGAAAGAAGCATGTGGCAAAAAACAAAATTTATTATGGACTGCTCGCTTACTGCCGCAATTGTTCTTCAGCAAAATATTGCTCGACCACAGTTTGCATTAATCAATACATGTTAGGAAACTCTAAAATGGGATATGCTACCCATCCCGCTGCATTCATCATAGCCGTTGCTTCTTCCTATTTTTACTTGTTCCGATCGATTTACCAATAGCGTGGATGGGAAGAGCATCTGCCCTTATGAAGATACCAAAAAACTTGATTCGTGAAAAACCTCATTTCAATAGTGATCGAATATAATTTTATTGACATGGCACTTAATTAATTTATTAAAATAAAGCAATCGTTTTCACAAAAAAAAAAAACAGCGAGAACCTATTTAAGTAACAATTGTTTATGAAAAATATGCCCATGTAAAAGTTAATTGAATATAAATGAAATGATAATATTGTAATTTTTGAAACATATAAAAGGACAAACCCACGTCGAAACAGTAATAAATGAAATCAATGTTTGATTTTATTGTATTAAAAAGTAAACAATCCTTTTCCGTTTCAAAATTGAAAGTACAATAAATAAAATTAATTTTATTTCGCGTACAAGTACAATTTTGCTTATGTTATATTATTTAATTATATTGGAGATAAGTGCACTTTTTATCCTTTTAATATATATTTAAATTATATATAATTATATAAATATATATATAAATAAACTTTCCTTATTAATGGACTCTAACATACTGTTTCCTGATCATTATTTTTACTCTGTTGTGAGAATATATAATACGATATTAGTGATATTAGAGAATTTGAATCCTTATTTAATTTTGGTAGTTTATTTCAAACAACACCTTTTGCATACAAAAACCTATCAAAGGTCACACCGTCTATTTATTATATTGTTCTTTGCTTGTGTTCAATTGGTGTTATAATATTTAATATTATGTGATCCAGCACCATTTTGTACACATCGTGATATTAATAACAGTTACACTAATAATAATAAAGATAATAATCAATAATAGTTAAAATAATGTTAAAGAGATGAAAAACAAATTGTCAATAGTACGCATCCTGGTACATTTAATACAAAAATAAGTAAATGGTATAACGTATATATTGCAGCTAAAAATTGTATTTATGGTTTATTAAATGTGAACCCACAGCAACGTTTATCAATGATAGAAGTGATTAAGCATGATTTAAGCCACACTTACAAATTAAACCAGTACAAGAATGTCACGTAAAATTAGTGTTACAAATGATATTAATGATGTATTTGATGCACTTAGAAAAGAACAAAATACTTTACTTCATTTGATAAATCGGAAAAACTCATTGTCACCAAAATTACAATTACCAACGCCTTCATTACAACCATTACGTGATAGTGACAGTTAAAATATCTTATTTGCTTAACATTTTTCTTATAATAATTCTAATAATAATAAATAATAACTAAAAATTATTTTCAAATGTGATTTTGAAAATAAATTTAAAAAGAGAAATGAGAACATTATGCTGGGCATAGATGTCAAAGATGTATTGAGGGTTCTATCGTAAGACCAAGATTTTGATGAATTTACAACACGAATGCGTAATCAAGAACGGTAAGAATTGATATACAAGGAAGGCGTTGGTAATTGTAATTTTGGTGTTAAATAAATTTTGTTGATTTATAAACCGAAGTGAAGTATTTTGTTCTTTTCTAAATTCATCAAATGCATCATTAATATAATTTGTAACACTAATTTTTGCTGAAATTACTTGTTCTGGTTTAATTTGTAAGTTTGGCTTAAATCATGTTTAAGCACTTCTGTTATTGTTAAACGTTGCTGTGGGTTTACATTAAATAAACCATGAATACATTATGTCATTTACTTATTTTTGTATATTAAATGTGCCAGGATGTATTCTATTGACAATGGAATTTGTTTTTGTTACAAGTAAAATTACCATTCGTATAATATCTAAGTAGCAACAATAATTTTAGTATTATTAATTTTAACATTATAATAACTATTATTCAATATTATCTTTATTATTATTAGTGTAATTATTACTAATATCACTATATGTATAAAATGGTGATTGACCACATAATATTGAATATAATATAACACCAATTGACCGTAAGCAAAGAACAATATAATAAATAGACGGTGTGACCTATGTTAGGTTTTCGGTTGCAAATTGTTTTGTTTGAAATAAAGTACCAAAATTAAATAAGGATACAAATTCTCTAATATCACTAACATCATATTATATATTCTCACAACAGAGTAAAAATAATCATCAGGGAACAGTATGTTAGAGTTCATCAATAAGGATAATAATGATTATAATGACTAATTTTATGATTTTGTTTACTATTTATATATATATTTATATAGTATAAAGATACACTTACCTTTATTATAATTAAGTTATTTAACATAGGAAAAATTGTGCTTGTACACGAAATAAAATTAATTTTATTTAATGTACTTTTAATTTTGCAACGGAAAAGGATTATTAATTTTTTAATAAAATCAAACATTGTTTTCATTTATAACTGTTTCGAGTTGGGTTTGTCCTTTTATATGTTTAAAAAATTACAATATTATCATTTTATTTATATTCAATTAACTTTTATATGGACATATTTTTCTTAAACAATTGGTACTTAAATAGGTTCTCGCTGTTTTTTTTTTTTTTTTGTGAAAATGATTGCTTTATTTTAAAAAATTAATTAAGAATATGTCATTAAAAGTATATTCGATTACTATTGAGTTGAGGCTATTCACTAATCGATTTTTTTGGCATCTTCATAAGAGCAGATGCGCTTCTCACCTTTGCTATTTGTCATCGATCGGAACAAGTCGAAACCGGAAGGAGTAATGTATGATTAATACAGCGAAATGGGTAGTATATTCCATTTCAGAGTTTCCATACAAGTTTTGACTGGTCTTGCAAAATGTGATCGACCAATGTTATTCTGTGTAATATTGTGGCAGTAAGCTAGCAGTTCTTAATAAAAAATTGTTCATTGCCATAAGTCACATGCTTCTGTATACACATTATTTACTTGTTAATCATTTTTTAATGTTGCTAGAACTTCAGGTGCTGCATAATCAAGTGTAAGATATTTTGTTGACATTTCACCACCATCTTTTCTATATAGCTAGCAAAATCAAAATAAATAATGTTTATAAATTTTGTATATTTATCAACAAACAATATAATAACTATAATACAATGTAATTATATGCTGTATCTTTCATAATCTCTATTATTTTACAACAAATGGACAATCTTGACATATTTTTTATTGTTTCAATTCTGATTTGGATATTCCATGTGATGATTTTAAATTTCATACATATTTTAAAGTGTACCATTGCCAATTGGCATTGTTGATATCAACTAAAATCTCATTAAGAATGGAATTTTTTTTTATGTGATAACAGTCATTGCATTTGGTCTTTTATTATCATCTTTCGATAATATTTCATTAGAGATTGGCTAATAAAATTGATGGAGATACTAAAGTTTAACATTGTAGTGGCAGTTGTACCTGCGTAATTAGTGGAAGTTATTAGCGCTTGTAATAGTTGTTGCACCAGTGGTAGTTTAAAATACTACTATGGGTTTTGACAGTAGTGCATCCGAGTGGTTACACAAAAAATTTTCTTTTTCAAATCTCCAATAATCCCCAAAAGTTAAAAAAAAGGAAAAGGAAGAAAAAAGAAAAAAGGAAAGCTAATTATCATATAAAAAATATATACATATGTACTACATATCTATATATTTATTAACGTTTTCTTATAATGCTTTTATGGTTTTAAATTCCATAGTTTTGTTTGTTTTTTTTTAGTTTTAAAATAATTGAATTACGTGTTTTATGTTGACGATGTAGATTTCAGCAATTTGTTTAGTGCTTTTAATGAACTATTCTTCCTTTTCAGCAAATTAATTAACTGTGTGTATTGTACACACAGTTTTAAATCTTGTGTATTTTATCGAAGTGAAATTGGCCCTAAAAACATATGAAACAGGCCCTAATTGAGCCCTAAGTAAAAATGTTCGCAGAGGTGAATAAATGTTGAAAATCTAGTACATATTATGATATGTACCGTATTTTGTCAATGTGACAGCATATAAATTGACATAACCTAAACATGTTACTTCAGTTATAAGTTGTAATGAATGGATATGGAACGGACTGATTTTCTATAAAATTTCATTTTTAATATTGATGTTTCGCCAGTTGTAAATTTTCCTGGATAAAATACAAAATATTTTAATAATAATATATGAAGAGGAAACAATCATCTGAGTATGTATATAAAGAATAACTTTTTGTGTCTTTTGTTTACATTATAAAACTTTGATTGTGATCTTTAATTTTATTAATAAAGACAGTTTCATTCAAGTTATTATAATTTACATAAGTGATTATTTCTATTAAAAAGTATATATAAGTATATTTGTCATTTTTGAACTAATTAGGTTGTTAATTTGTGAAATCCATTTTCACGTGCTCGCTAAAATTAAAACATTCAACATACAATGTTATTTATAATTATTCCATAATATTATTTATAGTTATTCCATAATTATACTTAAATGTTCTACAATACTAAAAATAAATACATATATATGTTTATATGCATATAAATGCGAGAAAGGACCAAAATTGTGCACTAATATTATTCTTTGGTACGTCTATCCAGCACCTATATGTGAAAGATTGGAAAATTGTTTGTGAAAGAAATTAAACAAATTATTTTTTTTAGACAAGAATATCCTTAAATTATTCTCAAATACTAATCTTTGATAGCCCCTATGATGAGTATTTGGAAAATCGTTCGTGGGAAAAATACCTCTAAGAAAAACTTTCCGGAAAACCAGTAAATGTTTTAAATAATTAGATAAAATTATTATTATTTCATTTTTAAAAAAAAAAAATATTATTAATTCATTTCGTTGTGGGAAAAGAGTAAACATTTTTTCTTTAAACTTTCCAGAAACACTAATCCTTGATATATCTATCCAGCCCTTATGATAAATTTTTGGAAAATCGTTCGTGGACAAAATTTGCCTAAGAAAACTTTTCCTATTACCTGAAAATGTTATAAATAATTAATTAAAATTCATTCCTTTGGTGAGAAGGACAAAATATTTCATTTTCAAATCTTCCACAAATATTAATCTTTGATATATCTATCCAGCCCCTATGATGAATATTTGGAAAATGGATCGTGGAAAAAATATCGCTAACAAAAACTGCTCGGATAAACTGAAAATGTTATAAAACATTAAACAAATTCATTTCATTGGGGAAGAAGGACCAAATCCTTGATATATATATCCAGCCTTTATGATAATGTTTTAGACAATCGTTCGTGAACAAAATTTCCCTAAGAAAACTTTTCCTATTACCTGAAAATGTTATAAATAAATAGTTAAAATTCATTCTTTTGGTGAGAAGGACATAAAGTTTCTATTTAAAAATTTTCGCAAATATTAATCTTTGATATACCTATCCAACCACTATGATGAATATTTGAAAAATGAATCGTGGAAAAAATATCACTAAGAAAAAGTTTCTTTATTGCGAAGTACCTCAGAGAAGTATATATATAATTAAGACGAAAATGTCAGAAAAATTTAAATATTATTTTCACCACAGATTATCTGCATTATCGACTTTGGCCAATTTCACCTTGATTTTCACTGTGATGTGTATTTTCTATAAGATGTTTTAAATACACCACATCATGATCAATTTGTACTAGTACGCCTTCCCTGGGTTTATTTCTCTTATATTTGGGGGTTTTCGGCAAAGTATCACGCGCTTTAACGGTGCTGGTGCAATTCCCCATTCTAACCAAAAAAGTCTCAACTAATTTTACTCCCAATTTGTTTTACCTTTCTTTCCACAAATCAGGCTAAAAAGTCGTTAAATGAAGGCAGAATCTAAACAAAATTAACAAATTAAAATTTGTAGAGAATACAAATCTGTGATTCAGGTATTGTCTGTGAGTTATTCTGTATTATTTTGATCAGATCCCAAACAAAATATATAAAAAAAAAAAGGCAGCATAAACTTGTCCTTTTAAAACGATAATTATTTATTTAACAAGTGTATTAATTTGTTGTGTTTTAAATTTAATTAATTTTATCTCCGTGATTTTTAGGCCCTGGGGATTCCGTTCATGTAAGGCCAAGAAATAAACATCTCTGAAAAAAAATTACACAGAAGTGCTTATAATTAAAAAAAAAAGTTGATTTAAGCATGTCCGTCCGTCCGTCCGTCCGTGCGCACGATAACTTGAGATTGTTTAGAGATATCGCTATGCACGTGTCACTTTTATCTGATTTGTGGGGCTAAGTTCGAAGATGAGAAAAATTGGAGTACTCCTTCAAGTATGTCCCATAGAATATTTTACTCCTTTCAGATTAAAATTGATTGTATAAAGTCGGAATTTGAAGACGATTTATCAAAAATTAAATTTGAAATAATTGAAATATCCGCTACCCGTACAAAACGCCGTTTTATTGTAATCGAATTATCGCTTTAGGACGCAATTACAGGAATATTTAGTTTTTTGAGTTTGTAGCAGAATTAGTTTTATAAATATTACACCATTTTTGACACTTATTAGCATTGCTACCTAGTTTCTATTGATTTTTTTTACTTTCAGGTGTACTATATCGTTGATTTGGTGATTTACTACAATAAGATGAATTATGTTTTGCAGAATGACTCTTATAAACGTGATCTAGAGCGACTTCTAAAGTCAAAACGATGATAAACATTTCTTGTTATATTTTCAATCATCTTGTTCAAATCATTTACGTTAATACTATTAGCATCGCAATAGTTAAAGCGCATAACCAAAAGGTTTTTATTAATTTGGTATCAGTAACGCCACATTGTGCAGCAAGCTCCTTAACCTTCCTAAAGTAGGCTGATGGAGTTTTATTTCCCATGATATCCGTGCTTAGTAATCCCTCGAAAACTTTTGTGTCACTACTTTTATTGCGTTCTGATATTGCAATCTTAAGTTCGCTCGCTTTATAATTATTATTGAAATTACTAAATCAAAGCGTTTAGACCGAGAACGAATTGAACTTGCACTGAAACTAGCCTCTACTTTCAAATCTTAGAATTCGAATAAAAGGAAATA
>JANSTX010040428.1:8278-29942 GCA_027564355.1 Penthetria funebris | reverse complement strand
AATATAAATTTTACGAATTATTCTTCTTGCTCACGATTTCACTTTTTAAATTACCATGCAGGTTCAGCATAAAATCGCTGTAATTTTAAAAATCTCATGTAACATTGGGAGTGAAATTTCACCTTATTTAGAAGATTTGTAGTGCATTATTATGGCATTGGAATTTCTTTCAAATAGGTGTGAAATTTAAGATCATATACAATTTATTTCGCATATATTAAGTTAATGGTAGGAGTATGTTGTTATTATTAAACGGTTCAATTTCGAATTATCTGTCGTTCCCAGTATAGTATCAATAATTATGTGAATAGAATTAATATTTCACTACGGATCAAAATTGAGGGCAAGAATCTTTCGAGTGGGCGATTAACAACTTGAGGTGTCTCAACACATATGTACCTTACTGTGGTGCCACTGGAAATATGATAAGTGTATATTGCAGTTTTATGGCGTGTGTGATCTAAAAATAATATGTATTATTGTCTTTTTTGTGCACTTGGTGAATAAACATCTTACCATGTTGTTCTGAGAGAATGGACAAAGACGTAAACAGAAATGTGGTGCAACAAACACACCGAATCGACGATAGTCTATACGGTTTTTCCGTACAAAATAGAGTAGAAGAGTAGAGTAGAGTAGAGTAGACAAAATAGAATATGAGTAGATATCGATAAACAAAAATTATCATAATAGATATAGAAATTCAAGATCAATGATAATTTCAAATGCCTACTAAATGGCTAACAAAATGTAAACTAAGGAATTTACCATTTTAAAAGATAATCGAGCAACTAATTTAAAATTGTTATTAAATTGTTTGAAATCCTTTATCATGCATGTGGAAAAACAATGATGTAACGGTTGAAAGTTATTTGCCTAAGGGATCCAACGCATCGGTTAGTGCCTTTTGGTGATATATGAAAACGACCTAGGAGCGATCATTTTTTTGCACTTACAGAAGCTAGTCGCTTATTTACGTATAATAACTCAGATGTTCAATTTATCAATGAATTTACCCTTCAACCACACACGATCGTTTTGCTAATTTACGTTATTTCTGAGCAATGAAAATGAATTCAATACTTGCGTACATGCTTTTCAATTTGTAATTCTTTTGATCATTGAAGTCTAGTTATTATGCTCTTTGTGCCGATGTTAAATGTTGCACTTTTTTGTATCTTGTAAGGCTTCAAGTAAAATTCATATTCCAGTATGCGGCATACGCTTGAGTCGGACACGTTATTTTTCAACGTTTAATATGTTTCAATGGTTTAATTGAATTGTAGTTAAACACATTAACACCATCTTTTCAGTTTCGATCACACGTCGTTACTGGCATATATCCCAATCGAGTTAACGGTGACTCCGGTTGAAGTTAAAGATGGGTTGAGTAACGTTTTGATGAAGTCGACCATATTCCATTCGTCACCGTCACTATTAAAAAATAAAATTATTATTAATGGTAAATTTTTGAAATAAACAACTTTTTCGTAAAAGTAGTTGATAAGATACTTGTTTACAACTTAATTTAATGGAATTAAATTCTTTTGAAAATAGATATTTGAGAAAGTCTACTCTATATAAAATTAAACACTTCTTAGAATCTGTTTACCAACAAAATATAATATTATAATTTCAACATATATGTGCAATTTGAGGTCAATCCAACGAAATAGAACTATTTCAGCAGAGTGTTGCATAAATCCCCAGCTACCTAGTTTTTTGAGTTGTTTTCCAACGTTTTTAGCCTCGATCATTACTAACATATACCGTGATCGAGTGACCAGTGACACCGAGACTCATTGGTTGAGTAACCGCGATAATTGTCGGCCACTCCATTCGTCACCCATAAATAATAACCTATTAAAAATAGTGTTATTTGCACACAATCACAAGAAATGTTCTTAATCATTTATTTTCATTTTTATATAATAAAATAAATAAATAAAATAGACAATTAAGTAACATACCTCTATTTTTATTACTGTATTTTAACTTCAAAAAAATTTTGAACATCCCAAATTCAAACATTCACTATTAAAATTTTGTCAATTAATACACTTTAATATTTACATAATCACCTTAAAACTGTTAAATAAACTAAATGAATTTAATTACATTTAAAGCATATAAATATTAATTGCAAAACTATTAATTTCATTTAATAAAAACAAAATAATAGCAAAACATATAAAAATCTACAAAACAAAAACAAATATACCGACTGTCCGACTCCGAAGCTCCGCTGTAAATTTTTTTTTATGTACAACGACTAAATTAAATACGCATACTCAGCACTCTGGATTATTAATAGAGGTTGTTCGTGTAACAGCGAAGAGAGTATAATATCACCAAAAATAATGTTAAATGAAAAATTGGTTGTCACGTATGTCATACGTACGTGGCGAATTTCATTTCAATACAATTTCTGAATTTTTGTAAATTTATTGAAAAGAATAACTATTGTATAATTAATAAATTTGTCTGAAGTGAATGAGTGCGATTTTATATTTGTAATTATCCTCAACGACACATAATTGTGAAGATAAGAACTTTCTTTCGTAAGCAGATATCGAAGCGTTAAATGGGTATATTATTCAATTAGTAATAAATCTGGATTTCTATTTCTTTATCTTTATTCGTTATTCATTTTTTTTCGTAGAATAAAATAACATGCAAAATATGTGCCAAGTAAGAAACTAATAGTCGACATATTCAATTTAGTGACGGATGAGTTATCATTATCTTAACATTTACAACTCAAGGACGCATAAGGCTGTGTTTACGATATTAATTTGGCAATTCTAATATCATCAAATGTGAACACAAATAATATTTATTTATTTTCAACCAGTCAATAAACATTGAAGACCTAAATACTTTTTAGACTCGATCACACACCTATTACTTACATATATCGTGCTCAAGTTATCGGTGGTACCGATTGGAAGATATGGGTTGATTAACCGTATCAGCCACTCCATATTCGTCACGGATGATGTTTTTATGTACATTCGCATTATCACAAATGTACTATTGCAAACTATTATTCAGATCATTTAGCGGATCAATTACATATTTCAAAACATTGCAAACTAATGTTTTTCGGTTGACATTTGATATATTATATGGTGTATATTCGAAACGGCAAATTAACATCATAATACCGTGCTATCCACCTTTGATTCGTAAAGGTTTAGATGATGAGATGATGATTAATTCTTTATACAATAACGTTTGGTCGTCCCAAAAAATATTGCATAGTCAATATTTTATCAGAACGTCTGGACGGAAATTGGAAATTGTTACATTTACCAATTTAATGGACTTATATAATTATTTGTTTTGACTGTTCTTGATTTGCATTCCACTATAATCAGTGCATTAAACAATTGTAATATAAAACTTAGTCAGGTTGAGTTGAATGGAGTGGTATATAGATCAATTTCATATTTTTATATATGATCATAGTTAAACTGATCGTAAAACTTGTGCCGTTTAATATGATTATAGTATATACAAAGTAAACTTATTTATATGCAGATAATAACAACATATTCATCATTATCATCATTATCTTTATCCTTATTTCACAGGGAATCAACAAGATTTTTTTTTCATTTATGTACTTAAAACTATTAGTGATTTCTTCTGCTAAAGTAATCAACGATGTAATCGCTGCTGAGAATTATTCGTATATATTATGTTTTTAACATTTAATATTATATTATGTTTTTTCCTATATAAATAAAGTTCAGCTTGTGCAAGGAAAAAAGTGGACAGACTACACCAGCAACGATTTGATTATGCCATTTATTTCGGACAAAAAGCACAAAAAAATCTAGATTTTATTCATAATTTGCTAATGAGCAATGAACCCCATATTTTCAATTAAATGACTTTGTAAATTTAATATGTCAAGAACCATTCCCCCAATTTTAAAGCAACATTCGGAATGAAATCGAGGCCATATAACATCTAAACTTTTATGAAAAAGGTTATGCAAAATGTTTTGGAAAGAGCACAAATGTGGGCACTACTTTTCACATATCGTTTTCGAAATTTAAACCAAAAATTGGGATCAATAAAGGGATGACAACAGTATATGATAGACCAGTAAACTGAAGATAGTAAAACTGATGTCCACAATGAATAAATTGCAAATGGTGGAGCAGGGGAAGTTAGTTGAAGTATATTATCAATATATCCATTATTCACTTTAATAGACTAGTTGTAAGAATTCAAACCACAACATGTAGACGTTAAGATCATATGTATATTATATGATGAATAGCATCACTTCCATCATACTGGTATCACGCTTACATGATTAATAATACTCACAAAGATTTTAGTTTAACAATATAATAATAAACAATATATACAAAACTTTTACTTTTTTCGCAAGAAGTATACAAAACCAGTATGTATATGGGACTCTGAGTGCTATTATATATAGTTAAATCAGATTACCATCTGTGACTGTATTTTAAATTGAATTTATTTATATTTTAAATAAACAAAAAATAAAAGAGTTTTTTTATTTGTAAATCTTTCTTGTTATTGAATGTCGAAAATGACTTAAAAATAGACAAAAACAAAAAATTGTGGTGTCACGATATTAAAGTAATTTGTTTAACGCATCGGTCTTTTCATGGTCGAATTTTTAAAATTATTTCACATCATAATAATTAATGAAAAATAATGCCAAATTTGTTTTTAAAGAACATAAGTGCATATATTTATTAACCAGATTTAATAACAATTTAATATATGAATTAATTTAATGCATTTAATAACGAGTAATATATTAAAAGCGTCTAGATTATCATTCCTATCCTATTACATGTCAATGGATATTTTAAAACTATTATATTATTTTGTAGTAACTTAAGAAACTTATGAAATATCTACCACATTATTAAAGATAATATATGGACAATGGAATTTGTTGATCTTTCACGGGATATTTTATAACTGTAATGAATGAAATAATATTTCATAATTTTAGAAAAGAGGAAAAAAAATACAATTTTTTCATTATTAAAATTATGAGATATATGGATGGGTCGATCGTGAGAAATACATTTCCAAAAGACGTATGCGATAACATTTAATGCAGAAATTTACGAGTATATTAAATAAACATGATATATATATATATATATATATATATATATATATATACCTTTAGAAGTACCTAAATAAATAATAAAGATTACATAATCCTCAATGGGACAGACATGCTGATCGAATGCATCATTCAGTTTATTATTGTGAAAAAGTGGGTTCGTTGTTTTAGATCTTTTGTTTTTAATACAGATTCTTAACGCACCGTACTTAAGGTGCTTAAAGTACATAATTTTAGCATTTGATAATTGTGGTATTTAAGGGAGTATACACCAAGTGTGGTTAAGTCTCGTTTAGGAGTATTTTTATTACTGGTAAATGGGATTAAAAATAGTTTGTAGTGAAAATAAGACTAGGGGCGCAGAATTACTAGAATAGGAAAGGATAAAGCTTACCAATCCAAAATTCGTTAAATTTCGATGGTAATGATAAATGTAGAAATCTTCTTCTTCTGCATCTTCTTCTTCTTTCGTTAGGTCATAGACTTGCGTTGTTTTTTAGCAATTTAGTTTTGAGACGCGGATGTCCAATTTTCTCGCCATCTTTTCGGTGACCCGTGACCCGTGTTGTTTCATTGCGATATTTGCGATTCTATTCTCTGGCATTCTTTCAGCATGGTCTCTCCAATAACGCCTTCTGATGCTTGTCCATCTTGCTATGTCTTGAATTTGATATTTATTTCGAATTTCATAACTTCTGATTCAACAGTTACATCTCGATAGCTGCTTGTTGCTATACCCAAGTAACGGAAGCACATGGCTTGCTCAATTGGAATGTTATCTGCCACTAGTTTGCATCTTATTTGGCTATAACAATTTATGTTGTTTTCATGGTAGACAGATATTAACATGTTTAAGCTTTCAGCATCTTGTTTAAATGCAAATAATAGACGTTGCAAATCGTTCTCATTTTCTGCAATGGGCACAGTATCGCATCGCATAACAAATGATACTGATCAGTTGATTTGCCATTCTATAACCAATTCCAGTAGATTTAATTTTCAGTATGATTTTGTTCATAACCATATTGAACGATGTTGGACTCTTGGGCTGAAACTATTACCCTGACGGATTCCAGTTCATATTGGTATTTCATTTGTGAGCTTTCCATTTACTTTAATTCGCGTTGTGTTGTTAATCTGCTGTATAAGATTAGTTATGTTTTACTTCATCTAAAATGTTTATAACATCGTAAATTTAGATGCAGTCGAACGATTGTGCAACATCGATAATGCACATGAAAATTGATGTGTTGTATTCAATAAACTTCTCCACAAATTGTCGTAATATGAATATCGGATCAATAGTTGATTTGTTTTTTCTGAAGCCATTCAGTTCATCGCAAATGTCAGTTTTTAACCTGATTTAGTCGCCAATAGTTTTAGTGAAGAGTTTCTGAACAGCACTTAAAGTGATCCCACGAATGTTTTGTCGGATCAGTTTTACTGTCCTCCTTAAATATAGGTATTGTTACACTAGTTCTCCAATCTGTGGGTATCTCTTTACGTTGAAGTAATTTATTGAACAATTTAACAATCAGCAATTTGGTTGTCCCCACCACAATTCAGACACTCGTTTAAGATATCATCAATACCGAGAAATTTTCTATTTTTCAATGTATGCTTGTTCAATCAGATGTTGGTTGACATTAACATTATTATCTTGAACTGTGTGCCTCAGATGAAAGTTTTCTGTATTGGTAAATAAAAATCTATCAGTGCCACTCCATTTTCATTTTATGTTTCTTCGTTAAATCTTTGTTTACCGAATTTCCCACCCCAGCATTCATGTCACCCATTATAATTATTTTGTCGTTAGATGAGGAGGTATCTAACTCTTGTTGCAACTATTCATAAAATGACATCCGTCGCGTAAGTACAGGTTATGTGCATCAAATTATTACCGAATTTAAAAGATTCTGTAAGTAATATTATCACTGCGGTATTTTATATTCTGAGTGTTCTGTTCAAATCAACGATGCACCACGTACTTTTCCTTGTCATTATATATGTGAACATAATCATTATATCTATTTGTGTGCCTTGCCCTGTCATGTTTCAGATAAAGCACAAAAATCAATTTTATGATGTTTCATTTCCATTAACAGTTCTTGATCTTTATTGGTAAACGATAAACGATGTTACATTTCAGCAAGCAAATCGCAATATATTCTTTTTCAGTAAAAATCAAACCGTAGAAATCAAACTACGAATATTGTCCCTGTAATCAATTTTTAACTTTCTAATTCAGGCAAATATGTATATGTAATTGGAACAATTAAAATAAAATTCTTCAAACATTTACGATTTTTGGATCTTTCCATCAATTGTTATGAATATTTGAGTTATTTATATGCGATAGTAAGACATATATAAGTAAGTTTACACTAATAATGCTATAATATACAAGTAAATGAGACAACTGCATGTAATTCAATTTAAGTGCATAATGATAAATTTATCGCTCATTTAATTCCAAATTTTGTGAATACTGTCTAATTAAAAATTAATTTTATTAATTTATTGTTTTAAAGGTTGTACAGCACAACATAATGAACAAGAAGATCCATGTAAGGTAAAATCTCGTGTCGTAAGTGATGCCAAATATTGCGATAGATATTGGGTATGTGTTAATAATCAGGTAGAACAATACGATTGTCCAAATGGTTTGGTATTCATTGGTAAACATCGAGGTGTTATGGATGGTTGTGATTATCCATGGAAATCAAATTTCTGTCATAATAAGCAACTTGCAAGTAAGACATTCGACTGAAAAGTATTTTACATTTTGTTACAATTGAATTCAATTAATTTTTTAATTTCAAAATATACAGATGGACCAATTTCTACAGAACATTGTGATTGGTTATACGGTATTTTTGGTCATGAAACATCTTGTACAAGGTAAAAATATATTTAAAAAAAAATATTTTTAAAATTTTATTTAATTTCTACCACTCCAAGCGTTACAATATACTGGCATTATAAAATATTTTCAAATTGAAAAGCTTAATGTAGTTAGTATAATCAACCTGACGAATGAAATGACCATACAGAATGCCCGGCAAATTTTTAATATGCTTAATGGCAGTCGTCATAAATTTCAAATAAATTTTTTTAAATAACTCTGGCAGATCTGAAAGCGATGATCAGAGTTGTCAATCGGAGAAATTGAAATTGGATCGACTACACACACTGAGGCTACCAATCGTTGATGTAACAGAAGATCAGGTGGTCCAAAAGGAATTTATGTCTAATAACCATAATTAAGGAATCTAATATCAGTGGCTACGGGTAATTGCATCGAATTGTTCGCAATGGCAATTATCCGTTGACACTATATACTTCCCCGTCATTTAAGGTTGAGATAATGATAAGATGGCTTGTGATTCTTCTAGTTACAAATGATCTGTTAATAAATGGCATTAAATTTAATCAAATAAGTTCGTATATATATGAATTAAATCCCATGCTTGATATTTAATTTATTCTTATTAGATATTGGACATGTTGGAATGGAACAGCTATTGAACAGTTATGCATTGGCGGTCTTTTATATAATGAAAACGCACATAGTTGTGATTGGCCGGCAAATGTTGAAGGATGTCAAAAACATCGTAAATGCTTAATTAAATAAAAATTAAAATTATTTCCATACAATAATTAATTGCTCTATACATTTTCTGATAGCACTTTGTAGTCAATATCCAAATGGAAATGTTGCGTTAGGTAAATCATGTAATCGATATTGGCAATGTCAAGGTGGTTATCCACGCTTACAAAGATGTCCAGCAAATTTAGTATTTGATAAACGATCACTTAGATGTGTAGTACCACCAACTGATGATTGTGATATACCAACAACACCGGCAACAATTGACGGTGAATTACCAGAAAGTATACCATCACAAAATTTGGTAAAAAAAAAATTTATTTAAATTAAAATTCTATTGCATTATTTTAAATGAGTTTTTATTCTTAAATTTGGCATAGGATTATGAAATTGATTCGAATGCACAAAATAAAAATACCTTTAGTAGGAATAATAAATCTAAAAATTAAGTAAAAAAGTTGTTATGATAATGAGAAGGAAGAAGTTTATTATTATTTTTAAAGACATTCCATCACCATCTCATCATCATTATATTCATCATCATCTAATTTTGAGGATGAATATTAATATCATTGTTAATAAGTGTTCAAATATATGATTAGTGAATGTTATATGATGTATTTTTTTTTAAATAAAGTTTGTATAATAAGAAATATATATATATATATTCAAAATAATGTCCTGAACTCAGATCCTATATATAATATTTTAAGTAATCAGCTGCTTATTTATCAAATCACCATCTAACAATTGAGTATAGTAAGCAGATCTTTCTGTTAGATGACCATTTATTTCCAAAAATATATTTAAAAGGCTATTAGATGATACTATAAAGTACATGTAAATTCTATAATATGTGAGCCTCGAATGCAGAGTTATTCAACAAGTATTCGAAAATGTTAAGGAAAAAATATGATATGAAATAATGCAGTTGGTACAGCTAACATTTCTTCAGATCTTTGATAATATTTGTACGATATTAGCTTTTAAATAAAAACGAAATGCTAAATCCTGAAGACGAAATAGTCTCTTAACATTTAAAAAAAATCAATTACATGCTCAGAAGTATACTGAAACTGAAGAAATAAAAATTAATAAATAAATTTTAATAAAATTTTTTTTTCTGAAAATACTGACTATTTGAAAGGATAGTACTCTGACTTTCGGCCACCTCACGGTTATGAATATTGAGCTGATAATAACTAATTTACACACAAACTGGAATTCAGATATTGTGTAGATCAGTATAACTTACAATGATGAAAATGCCTTTGAATATTGTTGAGATAAAATCTATCAGCAGTTTCGTCACCTAGACCTATAGACTCATTCTGGACATGCAATACAATAAATAATTTAAGTAATATTGTATCAAACATAAAAAAGTCATCAAATTATTCAAAGAAAAACATCTTGTCCAATAGTATATAATTAGAGCACTTCACATTCACATTCTATTGTGACAATTCCACGATAAAAAAATTTGCGAGACATTTATTATCACATTAAAAATATCATAGCAACGAGAATCGAAACACATGGTTGATTTTTAATGGTTGTAGAATAAATTGTATATCACCGCCGTCATTTGGGTACAGAAACTTGTCTTAAAAGATAACTTGAAGAACGATGAATAAATATTGAAATATTATGTATGCTATAGTATGCTACTTTTTGTATTTGAAGATACATTAACAACTCTACCTACTAACTTCCAGATTTAAAAAGTCAATTGAGAAATATATCTTTAAAATTTGCCTACCTTTTTTGGGGAGTTATTAGTACTGTACTCTAATCAAGAAGACAGACACATGAACTGGAAATTAAAGTTTAACCAATAAAAAATTGGCATACATACACCATTTTAAATAACGTATTAAATTAACATAAAATTTCAAAATTAATAATGTCAAACAACAGAATAAAATCATTTTGAAATGATACATCATTTGTATGACTATACTATCTCGAAGGGATTAATTCACATTTCAACTTATGGTACATTTACCCTGTTTTTAAAGTGACAATTAAATTTTGTACTAGATGGGTGTATTTGTATAGTTTGTAGTGTTGTGAAAAAAAATAATCAAGTGAAAATAAAAAAAATCAATTAAATAATAGAGAAAAAAATATAATAATTTTTCTATTTATTTAAAATACAAATTTATCATATAATAAAATTTAGACAAAAAAAAAATTAAATAAAATGTCATCTCACAAGTATGTTCGCGACGCAAAAAATTTATTTGATGAAGACGATGATATTGATGATGAGACATTTCTGAGAAATTCTACAACAACAAACAATGGCTATTATAATAATTATAATAATAATAGTAATAATATTCATAATAATGGAAATAACGATTACGGTGGTGGTGGTGAACAAATTACATATGAAAATCGCATGAAAGAAATACAAGATCGAACATTGGCCTCATCAAATCGAAGTTTAGGTTTACTTCGTGAAACGGAACAAGTGGGCACTGCCACCGCCGAGGAATTGCTAAGACAAAGAGAAAAATTGGAAAATACAAATAAACAATTAGATGATATTAATTCAACATTAAGATTTAGTCAAAAACATTTAAATGGATTGAAAAGTGTTTTTGGTGGTTTGAAAAACTATTTATCTCGTGGCAATAATGAACCGATCAAATCAACAAATAATAATCGTGTTGGTGGTTCATTGGGTAATATTAAATCATCATTATCATCACCCACATCTTCTTCATCAATGGCAAATAATACAATACGTCAAGATGAAATTTATAATAATCATCCAATTTCAAGATTACGTGGTGAAGATTATACAAATTCTGTATCGTCAAATGCAACAGCAACTACAACATCACAATTTAATCATTCGGCAGCATTCAATGAACAATTGGATAAGAATTTAGATGAAATGGCTGGTAGTTTGTCACGCCTCAAAGAATTGTCAATTGATTTAAATTTGGAAATTGATAGTCAAAATGATCTTATCGATAATATTACAACTAAAACTGAAGATGCTGATTTAAAAATTGGTAAACAAAATAAAGATATGAATAAATTGTTGGGAAAAAAATAATGGACAGACGATGACGAAAGTGAATGGGTGGCAAAAGCAAGCAATTAGTATTTTTGTATTTAAATTTTTACACTTAAGTTACAAAAATTGTGTTTTTTTTTTTAAATAATTATTAAAATTATACCCTCTATGATACATCATACCAAAATATATTAGAAATAAATTTTTATAATTTTGGGATAATCATTCCTAAATACACCGCCTAAATTATCAAATAAAATAAATATTTATTTTGTAATGTCTGATTTTTATTTTCATGTAATATTGTGATGTTAATTTGTTCCATTTCAAATGTAATTAATTAAAGGATTTATTATTTAATTGAAGGCATATTAAATTGAATAAAATTTATTCATTAAATTTAAAGTATTTTTAATTAAATTATTACATACTTTAATAATTGATTATTTTTAATTGATTGAATACTTTTATGTTTATTCTTATTATTAAAATAAATTAAATACCGAAGGTCATGAAATACAAGTGTAGAAATTAATTAACATTTTATATCAGTGGATTTTTTTTTTTATTTACATATTCTACACCCATTTCGAACAACTATTATCTTTGTTTACAACATGCATAGTTTTATTGAATAAAATGATTCACATTTCATGTGTTTACGATAATAGTAAAATAAATTCATTTATAGGCTACTTAAACTGGAGATAAAAATTATTTTATTTTAATATGTGATTAATTTCTGGCAGAGTATAACAAATAATTTAATCGACAATTACTAATAATTATTGAACAATGAAATTCATACCAAATACATTTAGTAACCAGTGTAATTTTCTAATGCCTGATTAAATATACACATATAATATATACTCATTCAATATAAGGATCAATTTAAATAGAACTAAAATATGTCATTTGGACAGATAATAACTGAATAATCTGAATTCTATTTTATCAATTACAATTACCTCAATTTAATTGATTAAGAAATCATTTGATATTACTTTGTTTCAAAACAACGATACTATAAATAATTAAATTTGAATTCCTTTATACATATCAACAGGCTTATTATTTATAAATATTCGAAATAGTACTGTGAATTTCACCTTAAAATCGCAATAATTATGTATATGGAAACAAATGGAAAACTTTGTAATTATCTTACAGAAAACATTTTGAATTTCGATTAGAAATACAATGTCGTCTATTGTTTGCAACAAAATTTTCTTTTTTTTTCAATCGTCAACACGCAACAACACCGTGTTTACAATATCTGTCCAATACATTTACTGTGTGTTTTATAACCCATCCAATTATACTTCGGTTGAATTCTGTTTCTCATTTTATGATGTATTTGGTCAGAAAATTGTCTATTTGTACCTGAGGCAACTATTGATAAAAATACGTTATTTGTCAGCTACCAAGTTTCCAGACTCTATTCATCAAGCATTGGTCGATCTTATCCTTTTATATCATCTATTGTGGAAATGCTTCCGATTTATTGGAAGTTCATCTATTTCATGTATTTTTTATCCATTGATCGGTAGTGCACATGTTTCATAGACATACTAATTTTTATAATTTGCTCTTGTTAGATCGACATGTGAGATATATTTCAAAAGTCGTTTTAATTTCACTCTCATATCTGAATCAATGTGTGATAACTGATACAGGTCGTCAACGAAGTCAAACTCTTCCCAATGCGGCTGCTGGTTAGACCCCATATGATACTACATAGTTTAGTGTTACCATTGTTCGCTGGTTCAGTTTCTCATCAAAGAGTTTAACATCAGTTCAGCAGTTTGATGTTAGTTATGTCGCCATTTATGCCATAAGTTTTACTTTAACATGCCCAATTATCAAATTATGATCACTAAAAACATCCACCACACTCTATAACTGCGAACATTTATCTAATAGATAATTTGTAATTCATATTTTACAAAAATAGTTATGTTATATATTATTTGATTGTGGTATGCCCATTTGATGAAATACAAGTTTCTGTATATATTTTTTATGTTAAAATATAGTACCACCACAAGAGTATTTGCTGACCTTTTTTTTTGTCAATATACAAGATTCAGTAGATTGTGTGTGCTTCCAACTCGCAAGCACACTCAATCTGCCTTGAATCACTACAATTGTATACAAATAATCGGATTAAGGAATTAAATTCATTTTTGGCCCTTTGTGATCAATAAGAACTGAATCTACCAATATATGATACGTTGATTGTTAATCGATTCTTTACCATATATTGAATATTATAATAAAGCTAAGAAAGTATACATAATTCTTTATAACCTAGCAACCACGTAGTTATGTATAAATACAACTAGTATAATCAATATTATTAAATAATAATTAAAATGTCGAATCTCAAGATTGGTAAATATATAAATCAAAGAAATAATGAAGACAATAAAGCATATGAAGATATTTCAGTTTCGAAACCAATTCTTAGTGGAAATAGTAGTTTGCCAATAAATTTGCTAGAATTTGCGTAAGTATCATTTTCATTTCAATACCATAATAACATCCCTTCAATGAGAGAAACATGTGTGCAAGAAAGCAAAAATTGATAGGATACAATTTATAGATACTTGATACCATATATAGGTATTGATATTTCATCATCATCTTGACCTTTATTTGACAAAAAAAAACATTGGATACCAACTGTGCCATAATAGAGAAATTAATCACTAAACATTAATTATGCTAGTAATCAATCCAAATAAATATTGACAAAGTTATTCTCAATATAAATGTGATCATAGCCAAATATGATGAGTGGCAAATCCACCGTTATTTTTGTTGTTATAAGGATGCAATTTTCCCGTCGTCATATGTAAGAAAGAATATAATCTTTTATTTACTATATTTAGTTTGTATAGACCTACTACATACAGTCAAATTCTTAAATTGATTCCCACTTTGTTGTATGTCCTTCGAATGCATCAAGCAATATTACATATTGAAGTATAACTTTAAAGATAAGCTTTTAATTATTTTTCAGATATTCATTTGGTTACGATTGTAAACGATTTTTAAATTTATGTTTAATACATCCTGATGTCCTGGTATTTGCAACAGGAAATTTAATTACATTTTTTACAATATCAAAAAGGGAAATTGTAACAAGACGTAGTGTTGGTGGAAATGGAATTGGATTTATAACAGTATGATTATAAAATAATGTTCTTATAATATATATTTCTTGTAAATTCTTTCAATATGTTAACGATCAACAGTTCCCAGTTTTATTAGGGGTGCATAATATTAATCACAGATTTTAACATTCATAAAATTTACTATTTATCAGATAAAGATGATATCCATCGTCTTAAATTTTACGCCTAAAGAGTGCGGTATTATACGATGAAAATTTGCCGCTTCATGTACACAAATAATATTAAATATTTACCAGGAAACTGCATTAGTTTCCGATATGAGGTAAAACGTATAGTTAGTTGATCGGTTATTAATTTGAAAATTCAGTCGAGTGTTTTATAAAGCCGAAAAACTACCTATAGGTTGATGATATATATTTTTTGCCACGATCACATGCCATATAATTGTGGTACTGCAAAGAGGTAAATATAGATTAAGCAACCTAATGATATTAGAGGATCACTTCAATCAACGTCACACATTGCTTAAGTATTTTAATATATTTGAGGAATTAAAAATAGCTTTGATGTTAGTCGGTCACTTCTTCATTCATCACAATTACATACTTTAAACTAATTTGTGATCTCGTATGTCACTGTTATACTAAATTATCATATAGATAGACCCATAAATAATAGTATTATGTAATAATACGATAAGAGTATATAAGAAATTTAAAACCAATTTCTTGTTTACAGAAAAATCCAAATCCGAAATATAATTATTTAACTGTGGCTGAAAATGGGAAGAGACCACCAATTTTCATTTATAAATATCCGGATATGAGCATTATAAATATATGTAATGGTGGCACAGAACGTTCATATTCCTGTATCGATTATACATTGGATGGTGAATTAATGGCATCACAAGGTGGTGATCCCGATTATATGTTAACAATATGGGATTGGAAAAAATCGCATATTATTTTACGTACGGAATCATTTCAAAATGATATAATTAATGTGAAATTTTCACAAACAAATTTTTCACATTTAGTAACTGGTGGATTAACGCATATAAAATTTTGGGAAATTTGTGAAACATTTACTGGTTTAAAATTACAAGGTACAATCGGACGTTTTGGTAAAACTGAATCATCAGATATTTTCGGTCTGTATGTGATGCCGGATGGACAAATTTTGTCAAATTCTAAAAATGGTAATATTTTGGTATGGGATGATGGTCGCATAAAATTTGAGGTTTGTAAAAAAAATCGTGAACAATGTCATAGTGAACCGATTACACAAATATTTTATAATAATGGTGAAGTTATGACAATTGGTAAGGATGGTTATGTACGGGTATGGTTTTGGGAAACCGTTGATTTGGCCGATCCACCAGAAGATGATAGATTTGTTGAAATTCAACCAATTTATGAATATAAAATTGGCGATAAACATCATCAAACTGAATTATTGCATTTAGTTAAAAAAGATTTTAATAGTTATTGGTGGTATGCTCAAGATGGTAATGGTGGCATATGGTTATGTGATATATCACCATTTAATAAATCAAAATTATCAAAATTATTATTTCGATGTCATGCAGGATCAATAGCTGATATTGGTGTAAGTTCATATCATAATTGTTTTGCAACACTCGGTGCAGATGGAATGCTTCATATTTATAATTATAAAGATAATAAATTAATAATATATAAGAAATTTTTGGCGAAAGGAAGATCATTAATATGGTTACCATTATCAGTAATAATTTATTATTTATTATTATTTACTAAATTGAATATTTAATTAAAAAAATAATAATATATTAAATACATAGATAGATCCAACAGGAACTGTTATAATAATGGGATTTGACGATGGTGTAATTAGAGTAATTGTTGTTGATATTAACGAAGAAAATATTTCGGTTGAGAATTCAATTGATGATAAAAGAATATATTTAATTCAAGCAATTAAATCGCATACAAAACCGATTACAAAATTATCCGTAAATCCACATTTAACAATTCTCGTATCAGGTTCAGAAGATAAGACTTTATTTATACATGAAATTCAACAAAATATGCCTTATATTAAATTATTGCCAATTGGTTTTATTCAGATGCCATCAATAGTAACAGCAATTAATTGGAAATCACAGGTATACATGTTGATTGGTTTTTTTAAAATCTTTATTTCTTGACAATATTCACTATTCTTTTTTTCTAGTCTACCACAATTTTAATTGGTTGTATGTTTGGTGAAGTCATTGAAGCCCAATTACCTGAAAAACAATTAGATTCTATTATTATTTCGAAATCATATAATTTATGCCAAATAAAATTAAAATCATATGTTTTTAAGTCAATTAAATCGGAATTAAAACGTAAAGTCCAATTAATCAACATTGAAAAACGAAAATTAACAAAACGACATAAGAAAATGGAAAAATTGGAACAATTACGTGCAGAGAATCCTGGCATTGAAATAAATGATGAGCAATTTTTGGGTAATTTGTGTGATTTTCTTTTTGTTTTTTTTTTTCTTAAATCTCAGTTCAATTGATGATTCTTGTTGTATTATATATATATGAAACAGCAGCTTATATAAATCCATTGATCTGGTTACCCATGAATATTCAATGTTATAACTTTATGATAGAGGCTTATTCAAATTCTATACACAATACTCTACAAATGATATAAATATTTTATCTTAATTGAATTTTTGTATTTTAAAGCTGATTCTGACTCAGATGAAGAATTAGAACCAATTTACATACCAAAAATTCCAAACAAAATTTTATGGTTACAATATACAAAGGAAAATACAATATGGTTATCGATGGCGGGATATGATGCAGGATATATATATGAAATAGACATTGATTCATTAGAAAACCCCATTTCTTGTACAGAGATTCACGATGGAAAAGATTTAGAAATTCATTCGTATTTATATTTGTAAGTTATTTTTATTAACTAAAATATAAACATTTGTAAACAAACTCTTTCCCATGATCTATTGGAAATAATTAGATGTGAACGCAAAACCTCTGCCCATTACAGTATATATACGATCTCGAGTTAACTCCTATATCTACTACTGTTAATAATCACTCAAATATTGCTTCTTGATAAACTTATTTTGAAATTGTCAACTTTGGTTTAGGTGCAATCTTGCGATTCAGTTAAATTATCTTCAACTCCTAATCCTGTTCAATTTACATATACCCTGTATTAACAACTTATATTTTCAAACATTTTCAAAAACTTTATTATCTTATCATCATCATCATCATTATTATTATAATCTCGAACCTTACACGATGTTAAATTGTCGTTTCTAATATTCAAATAATAAACAAATATCAACCAAACCAACTATAAATGAAAAATGTATAATCAATAGTTGTTCAATTATACATCTAAATACTTTAGTGTAGATTAATGCATATATTATATCAATTTCCGTCTTAACCAGTCATACACCTACTCAATTTTAACACAAAACTGTCACAGCAAAACAAATATATTAATTTCAGAACCACAAATTACATAGAACATTATAACTTTTATAATATTCCAATAGATAACTGCTTATATAATCCAATAAACATAAATAAATTTCAATCATTTTATGCAATACACGATTAATTTATTATTTACATTGATGATTGAATTTATTCAAATAAAGAACAAAACATTCATTTTATTATATCACTACTTGACAATTTAATAGATTGAAAATAAAACGAAAGTACTAAAATGAATAGTAAAATGATGTTATACTGAATGGTCTATGATTCAAAAAAGTCAAAACATAACCTAAAAAAAAAATTACTAATTTAAATATTTTCCCGCCTCTTAAATTCTATTTTATGGCGAAGTTATACTCCATTCGCAGTATAACAAACATACTCTATTCGCAGAGGTGCGCAGACAACCTAAATTCACTAATTTAAATAAAAAAAATTATAGTTGCGCAAGGCAACATGTCACTTTTGAAACAACACCCACTGAATATATGGAAATGTTTGTTGGGTTAGACATGCGCATATGTCGTACTAGATTCCTGATTTTGACAGTTTAAGTATTTAAGTTCAAAATGTTTTCAATTTGTTTGAATTTGCAATATTTTTTATTTAATTATATAAAAATTTTGTAATTGATATTACGTAGAGTATTTTAACTATTGTTAAAAACTACTGTGAAACAATTTCTTTTAATCAATCTTAAAGGTATTCATTTATATTATATTATTTTTAATTGAAGAAAATGACTATTATTATTATTAACTGATTTTCTATTATGAATACGTACTCAAATCTTTGTTCACATTTTAGTTATACATGATATTCTATTGGCATTCAAACCATTCAGGATTTATCAAAAAAAAAAATAAAGTGTATGTGTTACTCGAAATGTGATAGATTAAAAACGCTGTACGTCTGTCAATTATCAAACTTTTTATTTAATATTTTCACGTATGTGAGTCTGTGAAATTCGTTGCCATTGCCGACGAAGCGGTGACTTCAATTTGTTCAAACTATTATTTTTTATTTTGTTAAAAACCTTAGCTTCTAAAATGAACCATATGAAAGAGTCCATTGGGTTCATGTCTAGTGAGTATAGTGGTCATTATTACAAATGTACTGTGATTTAATTTTTTTAAAAGTGTTGTGATAAATTAACTTTATTGGATGGGGTTGAGTTCTGTTTTGAAATGTCTAACGATTTGAACCAAATTGTTTGTATGCTCAAGGAATCAACGAATCGTTTGATCTATAGTAATTTGTTTTATTACACTTGCTAGTTATTCTTAACGTCTTGATCGATGAAAACGAACAGTGAATCCTTGAACCCAATATTTGTAAATATAATATACAGAATACACATGTCAATGCCACCTTAATAGAAAATATTCGAAAAACAGGATACACATTAATAATCATAGCCGAATAGTAGTTTGAATTAGACACCTGATGACCTGATAGAATTGCCAAGGTTTATATAAATACATCAAAACCATTATTGAATAGTCGTCAGAATTATAGACTGTTGAATATGCGTTGACGATTGCAGTGACCAACTATCATCGAGATCACTGGACCAATCATTGCATCCACGCGTTGTCATCGGTAACTCGATATGTCAGTAATAGTGTGTGATATAGGCTAAAAAGATGGTTCTAATGTCGTGTTTGTCGGTTGGTTGAAAAAACAATTCAACTAAAAACTAGCTTGCTGGGGATTTATGCACCACTCTATTGAAATATTCAAATGTTTAACTGGATAATTATAATTAATCCTATATTTTCCAGTTGGCAAATTTCAATTATAGTTATTTGAGTTTACATTCGATGTTACATGAATATTTGAAACGGCAAATTAACATTGTAATGCCGTCCTATGCGGCCCAGAGACGATGATGAGTACCATAATACTGTATCTAGCTATATATATTTTTTTGGTGAGATATTTTTCACTTGATCGACAAATTCCTTTTAACCCCGATCGTATACCTTGATAGTCGGTCACTCATTCGTGTCACTAATTTCTAATATAGTAGTACTATAATTCTGCACAGTGCTTACGTTCACCATAACTGAATAATATGAAGATGATCGATTCAATCAATGTAATTTGTCCATTCCCAGTAATGTAGATTCCAATAATACTGAAATTAATAATTTGCATTTTAAATTTTCAGTCAAGACTTTATTATATTTGGAATGCAAGATGGTGCAATTAGAATAAATAAACAAAAATCAGATTTTCGTGATCTTTCTGATTATTGGCTATTAAATATGCACGATAATAATAACGGATTTATTACAAATATAATTTTAAGCTATGATAATAAATATTTATTTACAATTGGAAATGATGGAAATATATTTTCTTATAAATGGAATATTAATATGATTATTAACGATACAGATACAACGAATCAGTTTATAGAACCGATAACATTTGTAAAACCTAATGAAATAAGTGATATCGATGATGCACTGTTTTTGTCAATTGAAGAACAAAAACAAAAAGAAAACAATGATAAAAGAAAACAAATTGCAAATAAACATAAAGAGAAAACATTGGAAATTCTGGCCAATTATAAGATGCAATTTCGTGAATTACAAAAACAGAACGAAAAAATTCCAGAACCTTTGCGAATCATACAAGCAGAATTTGAACTTGACGAACGTATAACTGAAGATTTGAATGAATCGCTAAGAATTCAATATGAACTGGTACAAAGAAAACTTGCATTTGATATGGAAAAATCGAAATTAGCTGTTGAAAAATTAAATGATTTCTTTCTCAGTAAAATTCAAGATTCAACAATTAAAGTTTATGGCATAAAGTAAGTAACCTTTATTTTATCTGTCCAATTGTTGTCTGCGTATTTAAAAATATTCGGTTAATGATAATTAGTCTGATGGTTCTCGTCACATATCGTGAATTGAGGCATATGGTCGAGAAAATTTTGAATTTCTTCTATCGCAATGTGGCCAAATGATTCTATTTAGTATTGAGACGTTTCTTTGTTACAAATACATATCTGAGGTTCAGCTGAGTATAATTTTCCAACTAAAGTGGCAAAGAACTTGCATACATTATGTATTCTATCTTAGTGACGCCAGTTTTAACTAGATATACTATTTGAAAGTATATTAATTTTTATACTTCAAGGAAGTCTTATGCAATCGCAAATAATATGTATAAGATATAGATGAGCTCAACAATACAGGAAATT
>JANSTX010040406.1:0-12871 GCA_027564355.1 Penthetria funebris | reverse complement strand
AAATTTATCACTTTGTGACTTAACCAGAGGTTGAAAAGACTATTTGGGCCAAACTGGCCTTGGTCGTTAAAGAAAAATTAATAATAATAATAATAATAACATTGCTATTATTACAATACGCAACATATGAATTCAGTTCCGGCTTAGACTTTAGTGGGTGTAAACGTGGAAAGAATTTATAGGGTAAGAAAAATAAAATATAATTCTTTCCATGTGCTTTCACTTGGTGAAGTATGGGCAAGAACTCACAAAGAAACAAATTATAATTATCAAAAAGATAAAGACTATTTGGGTCAAATTGGCCTTGGTAATGACCAAGTAAAAGAAAATAATAACAACATATGAATCGATAAGACGATGGTAAGCTAATATCCATGCAAAACACAACATTAAACCATGTTTTACAGAAGAAGTGAAGATTTTGGCAACGGAAAAACTGCAGGCGTACCTAATATGCCTAAGCACCCCGCCCGATAGAATACAGAGTATATTAAACTCATTACAAAAAGAAGTAATGCGTTAAGATCTGATTGTATGTCAGCTTGATCAACTCCATCATGTTGCTTTATCTTGTTCACAGCATTTCTGACTTCTTGTGAAGATCCGTTTCAAAAAATTATATGCCTCCGGAAATCTTTATCAAAAGTAAAATCATTTCATATTTCTACCTTAATCAATCATTTAATTTTAAGCAACCTTGTTTTATTCCCTCTATTTTGGTTTTTCTTTCTTTGACGGCAAACGTCTGACGCAAAGTGAGTCAAACCAATTCATTAAGGTTTGATGCAAGTTTTTTGAATTGGTAGATGGTTGTATAAATTCTGAATAGCATATTTTATAAAAACAATTTATAATTGACATTAATATAATTTAAATTAAAATAAGATAAAATCATTGGAATAATAAATAACATCGTGTGTACATCACAAATATCCTATAATATATTATACTAAGTACTGGTTTTACAGATAGTAAACAATTAAAATATAATAATCGAACTATTGTCTAATATCTTTCATTTCGTCTCGTTGGTACTTTGTAAATGAAAGAAATACTTGTTCTAATGATGTTTGACTTAATGAATAATCTTCAATATGTAAATTTTCTTTAGCAGCTTCCATAAGGCCAAACATTTCTGACCATTTTATATCGCTATTTGGAATGTAGTAGGTAAGAAGCGCTTGAAATTCTTCCCTATATTTTATAGAAAAAAAAAATATTTATTCTATATTTGATTGATCATCTTTCAGCTTTGTACTCGCATTTGGGTTTCGTTTGTTTTTAGATTATTTCGGATGTTTTGAACACCCCATTAAAAATTATATCACTATAGAGTACTCATCGGGGGGTACATATAAATACATGTATATCTATCTTAAGATTTAAAATACTGAAACCTAGTCAATTCCATACTTAATCCCATTGATAATCTGTTTAGACTTTAAAGGTATATTACTTATAGTTTTATGGAAGTAATGAAATGGTTTTATAGGTCATAAATATTAACAAATTTGGTAGGATATTCTCTTTAATCCCCTGCTAACTGCTTCCATATACCAATAACTGTAATGCAGCATATCAATGATGTAGTGAATAGAGTGGCTGACTAACGTTCAATCCGTGGTACCATTATTGCGTACGAAACTATATGTGGCTACAGATTTACACATCACTCTATTGAATTAATCAAATTTTTAACCGATCAACAACATGTCTTATTGTCTATTAGAAGCAAGTGTAATTTTTTACCTAAACAAAACGCCAAATTTATTCAACTTAATAATAACCTAAAAAAACTTACTTTAAAACAGATTCTGGAAAATTTGTCAGTACATAATCCTTAATATCTTCAATCACGACATTCATATTGATTAATGGGAAATCGTTTGAATTTTCACCACTATAAAATATAATAAAAAAGATCAAAAGACTTAAAATATTGCAAATTTTATTATTAAATCTAATTAAGAGTGTTTAAGAGTGTTATAAAGTGATAGTAGACATCAAGTTGTTTTTTTGATTTTAGATAATTTGCACAAAATAAACCATAACAGAGTCACACCGAATATGTCAATTTAATGAAAACCATGACCCTCAATGTATTTTTGAAAAGCTATTGGGGGATTAAAAACCGAAAATATTTTGATTCAAGAATCAATATTTGATTTCACGATGTTAAATACAGCTCACAAGTCGGTCTAGAGATTATTTTTTCAAAAACGAAACTAATGAGAGATAGGTAGATTTATGAAATGCTCACTTGCGATCAATTGCCAAGAAATATATAAAGTAGAGAACTTCCAATATTTGGTAAGTTTTTTGACAATTGATGGTGGTGCTGAAATGTTTAGTATGATGAATAGTATAAAGTTGCACATTTTTAAAACTGTAAATCAGTAATATTAAGATGACGAATAATGGAGTGGCCGACTACGTGACTCGATCACAATTTATTTAGTATTGGCACTGATCGAGAGTTAAAATATGGTGTTACCGTTGTATTTATATAGACAAACTAGATAGCTGAAGAAGTTCAGTAGTCTTGTATATCACTACTTTCTACATTTAATCTATTCAATTCGTGCAAGTAATTATCTCAATTTGAAAAATAAATACTTATTAGATGATCTATATAATAACTTTTAATAAAATGCATACGTTTTAGACAGTTCTTAAATAAAAATTTAAACGACATTGAATACATTTTATTGTTGTGTGGAATCAATGCATATATAAAAGATGAAAAAATAATTGGAGGTTGCTCAAATAAGTAAATTTAAATTGTTTCCGGTATATATGAACAAAAAAAATTTAAAAAATTATTACTTACTCATCATCTATTGTGATATCTGCTTTTGCATCAAAATCATGTTTTCTAACTTTTATTGACAATAGAAATCCTTTAGAAAATTTGCTTTTCAAATGTTGAGCTGAACCAAGACACTTAAATTCACCGTTAACCATAATCGCTAATCTTGTACATAATGCTTCACATTCTTCCATACTATGAGATGTTAAAATTATTGTTTTACCAGTATTACGTACTTTACACACCATATTCCATAATTGTCGCTTTGCACCCGGATCCATACCAGTTGTCGGTTCATCCAGATAAACAACACTTGGATTACCAATTAATGCAACGGCCGTACTAAGTTTTCTCTTATTTCCACCACTATATTCTTTAATTTTTTTATCAATATGTTGCAAGAAATTTAATTCCATTGCTAGACGCACCGATGTTGCCCGAATTCTATAATTTGGCACACCACGTAATAAACAAAAAATTGATAATGTTTCACGACCTGTTAAATCTTCAATTAATGCATCAAATTGTGGACAATAGCCAATCATTTGATGTACTTGATTCATATCATTTTTTAAACTTATGCCATTCACCCATGCTTCACCATAAGAAATTTTTTCATCACCGGTTAACATTTTAAATGTACTTGTTTTACCAGCACCATTTACACCTAATAGTCCAAAACATTCGGAACTGTATTGTTAAAAAGAAATCAAAAATAATTTTAATTAAACTAAAAATAGTGAAAACTTAACTTAATCTCGAACCTTAGAGCGACAATCACCAATCGAAGGTAAAAAATCAAATACAAAGTTAATCTATAAAGACTAAATGCCACAAGTTGTTTGGTAACCTTTCAAGGTGATGCGTGTGCATCATACTATACTATAGTGGTGCAGAGCTGTTTAAAAATCACTAAACCACATAGGTTGTTTTACTATCAACAAATTTCTGAGTAGAAACAAGTTAATTGTTGTTTGTTTGTGTAGTGAACTAAAATAGGTTTATACGACGATGGTGTGATGATAATATATATACAGATATATATTTTATATTATTTCTGATGAATGCTTCTTGTCCTAATAAATAATACTAAATTTTCAAAGAATTTCAATTAATTCTATCATTCACATACGAATTAAGTTTATTTTAAGTTACATAGAAAATGGATCATTTTTGGGTATTCTAAAATATTGACGAATCTTATAAATACAACAATAAAATTCAAAGCAAGATAAATCATATTCTATTGGAAAAAAAACTTATTTCACTTACTGACTGACTCCCACAGAAATTTGATTAACAGCCATGAATTTACCATATAATTTTGTCATCTGATTTAAAACTAAATTATTTGCTGAAATATCATCGGATGTCATTTGTAATATTCTCCTTTTTTCTTCTGATACATCAGAGTCAATTGTTGAATCTTCAGATTCTGGTACTTGAGGACCATTATATAAATGTTTGCCCTTATATATTAAAAATTCAAATACTCTATATTCCTTCAAAAGTAATATAATAAAGCAGACAATTGATACAATAGCCATAAAAACAAGATTTCTATTCATTCCTGGTTCTTCCCATTGAAAGAAATTACTCTCTACCCAAAAGACATTATTTCACATAAATATTAATATTACCATAATAAATAAATTATATATAATGTGTATACATACCACAGCACATTGCCATTTCTGGAATCAAACATAAAAGATTCTCAGGTATTGGTAATTGTGCAAGAAAATCATCGCAAATTCGACGTACTGTAGTTACTGTGTTTAAATTATTTAGGGCATGTGTAAGTGCAAAATGTGGAAAGATCATAAAGAACCAAGATAAACCATCGGCAACGTGTTGTAATTCAAAATCTTCAAATCGCATTATAAAGACGATTAGAAATAGTGCCATACCTAAAAGAGAGAAAATTTTTTGAATTTATACTGCTAAAATTAAAGTTATAATAAATTGCAAAAATTTCTATTAAGAGGTAGCTTTAAATTTGCTCAGCGTCAAAAGTGTGCCTTTTACTTCCAGAGTGAAGAAATTAAACCTTTTTATAGATTATAATTTATTTTTGCAACATAACATATTTAGAATCAACCATTCAACATTTCTTTTTCTACCACTACATTTAATTATATTTATAATATATTTTTTTTGTTTCAAAAATTTGAAATAAAGAAAATGAACATAAAATACAATTTTGCAAAATACTGTCTCGTTCAGTTATATATTTTCTTCGTTGTTTTAATAAAGTTTCATGTGGCTTTACCTATAGAATGTTTTTGTACAGACAATTTTAATTACTATACTTCCAAAATGAAATATGAGATAAAATTTGTGCTAATCGTATTTATATTATAATTTTGTCGTATTATAATCATTTTATCGTTAATTTCAATTTATAGCAAAATTCTTCAGAAGTTTCGAGATGCTTATATTGTCTTTGAGTATAAATTATGTTTATGACCTATTAAAAGTTTAAGATCTACAAAGTAAATGTATTTATGCTGTATGAGAACTTATTTTCCAAAATGATTCAAGTCATAGGTGTCCTCTTAATTAGTATGTCGAGACGCTTTCTTTTTGGATGATTAATTAATAAAATTAATTACCTGTAAATATATTGAACATTGTCATTCTTGTAAAACCAGTTGCGGGTACTGTAAAAAACGATGATGCAATATATGTAATTGGAAGTATTGGTAATCCAAAAACAACTAAAATTAAAAATGTTCGTCCTAATTCCGGACCACTTGACCATCCTTCTTCTTGAAATATTGCCAATGTAATTATTACAGAAAAAGCACTTAGTAAATATGTCAAATAATCCCAAATGTAGGCACATGTCCAAAATGTTAAAACATTTACACCACTTACAAATTGTAAAAGTTTAGCTCTACTCTCACGTTCCTATATTTTAAAAATGTTAATAAATAAAAAAAAAGTCATTAATATTAATCACTATTATACAATATTGAACTCTCACCTTTATATAAAATAGTATATAAAATGCAGCCACAAATGCCATAGCAAAGCCTGTATTACTTGCTAATTGAAAACCAATATTATTACCCGCCTGTAACATTTGCATTCTTGATGCTGGTGTAAATATATAAGGTGCATTTATTACATCAATGCCGGAATTATCACCTAATATTGCTCTCAATGATGCATTATGAATTAGACCAACACTTAATGGTGCCGTATGATGAGGCTGATTATTAAACCATGCAATTATATTTTGATCAGGTATAATTGTTGCAGCCGCAAAATATTGTGTATTTATACGAAATAGCAAAGTTTCAGAAAGATATAAAATGTGTTCAGAAAAGTTTCTTGATATTAATTCTATTTGTGATCTATCAGCATTTTCACTAAATATTCGATTATATTCAGTTGCTATTCTAGAGAATAAAATGTTTTAATTTAATATCATAAATTGCACATTTTCCACATATTACTATATTTTAAATATAATATTTACTTTGATGTTAAACTATTAGGTACATCTTTTGGGTCAGTTTCTAAAACAGTAACAGAATCCTGATAAGTATCTAATGTAATTGGTAAAGCTGGTAAATTATTAAAACCAGCCCAAGTTCTAACTAACAACACAGAAATAATAATAAACAAAATTGGAATCATATTTTGAATTGTAAATAATATCCAAGTTCTCAATGTGTGTAAGCTTTTCTTTTTAAACATTGCCATGCATTGATTTACCGTTAATTTTGTCCCCTTCAGTAATGGACCATCATCTGCCGTATTCACTACAAAATAGTTAAAGAACCATTAACATTTGCTTTTAACTATTTAAATAATAAAAAAAAGTTTATAAAATTTACGTGCTAAATCCGATCCATAGTCATTATATCCATTACCCAATTGCTGTCCATTCATTTTCAAATCATTATCATCACCTTTATTTGGATCAGTTCCAACTTTCATAAATACTTCTTCCAATGTTGTTAACGAAACACCATAACTTGTAAGTCCAAGTTGTTCGCTATGTTCTTCCAAATCAGATAACATACTTTGAAATTTCATCGAATATTCATCACTTAAGGCATATGAAAGTTCAGTCCCAATATCACTTTCAATACTAACATCCGGTACATATTTATGTAATAATTCGGTAACTTTATGTGATTCACAATTTGCGCCCTTAACACATACCAAATGGTAACCGATGCCGAAACGTTTCTTTAAAAAAAATGACGATCCTAAACATTTTAATTCACCATTTGCCATAATTGCGATACGATCACCAAGTATATCGGCTTCATCCATAAAATGTGTTGATAACAGTATTGTACGTCCTTTTTTTTCCTTTTGTAGCAAATCCCAAAGTGCACGCCTTGCAGCCGGATCCATACCTGAACTTGGTTCATCACACAGTACAACCTTTGAATGACCACACAATGCAACACCAACTGATAATTTCCTTTTCATTCCACCCGATAATGTTGATGATTGTGCATTTATTTTTGGTTCTAATTGTAATAATTTTACATATTTTGTAACCTCATTTGAAATTTCATTCGCATTCAAACCTTTTAATCGACTAAAGAAAATAATATGTTCACGTACTGTTAATTCATCGAATAGTATATTATGTTGTGGACATAATCCTAATGAATTTCGAACACCTTTTATATCTTGTCTTATATCAATGCCATTTATTTTGGCAGTACCAGATGTTGGTGAAAACATACCAGTTAACATTGACATTGTTGTTGTTTTGCCGGCACCATTGTGTCCTAATAGAACAGTTATTTGATCATCGTACATATTCATTGTAAGACCATGAACAGCAACTTTTTTATTTGCATAAATTTTTCGTAAACCTTCTACTTTAATGCCAGCAATTTTACCACGTGGTTCTTCTTCAATATTTTTTTCATTTTCAATTATTGATGTCGATGATGGTATATCTTCGATGCCAACATATTCCTTTGAATTGCACCAAAATTTTTTTGTAAATGGAAAATACCATGGTTCAGCAACACCAAAATCACCAGGCATGATTTTCTCAATATATAATGTAATTAATAAATATAAAACAGACGATACTAGAAACATAATTAAAACATGTCCAACATAAAAATTGTCATCAATATTAACTGGTGTCCATATATTGGACCATTGAAGTCCTTCGCCAGTACCTTCCCATCTCATAATCAATTGAAAACCAAAACCCATTGCTGAATTTGAGAAAAGGCAAACCAATAGCTTTTCAGCTAATGATAGAAATTCATAATTTTGTTGTGTAAATGTATATGGAGCATAGAAAAGAAACCTATATTTAAATGAAACAATGTCGATATTTAGTCATTGCAAAAAACCTCCATATTATGTCATTAAATTTAACTCACCAGGTTAATCCTGCAACTGCAGCTGCAGTATTTGCTTTTGAAAAGAATACACTTAACATAAAACAGTACATTGTTGTCGCTATACTATATATAAATAGAAAAAGCCATAACGTAGACCAATGTGTATTCGTAAAAACTGAAACTTTTGATTCTGGATACCATCTTACCTGAAATTCAGATAAAATTATATAATCATTAAACATAACCGATGTTAACTGATTGTGTTTCTTTTTCCAAGAGGTGGTCGTTGCTTTGAACGGAATATGATTTACCACCATTAAATTAAAGTAAAGGCCTATAAGTAAGCGTAATGTGACGGGATGCGTATATATAGTTAAAACAGAATTTTGCACCGCAATATAAATGATCGAAAAATACTATGGACCGTTTGAAGTAATTAAATTTAAATAAGCCGATATGATGTGAAGAAATTGGGACGACATGAAGGTTCAATACTAACATTGACATTAAATGATTTGAATCATCGAAATCTCTCGGGGCTGAAGATTAACAGGATCATCAATTGAACGAATGCAATATCTGAATATGTATATTATAATTGTGTATGCATGCGGAAATTTAATAATTTTATTGTGCCGTGAAGTATTAAATTTAAATATCTATAAAGACACAGCAGTACCTTATTTATTGTCTAACTATCAACGCTTTGGTATGCATTATTTGTGTTTTATTTAAGTGATAAAGCCCATTCTCAGTTTCTATAAAATTAGTTATTACCTTTAGTAAAATAACTATTAATATGGTCGATATTGTCATATAAGTCATTGATTTCAAAAACCATCCTGTCCAATGCAACCAATTAGGTAAACCCATTATTTTCATTGCCTCCTTAAGTTGTTTCTCCTTTTCTGTAGCAATAAACTGCACAATTAAATTTTTATTATTTATTTACTATAAATTACAATAAAAATTTATTTTATATTTCTTACTTTTACTGTATTTATACATGGATAAACGAAACTGAGTAAAATGATGAGGGAAACAAAACTTTCCAATCCTTGAAGTAGAATATCAAAAATATACGGAGGAAACGGATATCTCTGAAAATATTCCGGTAATTTTTATTTAAAAAAAAAAAATAAAATCTATATTATCAATCAAGTGTTAATTAAAATGTACCTGAAGACAAATTTTTGGCAGTGATTCAATATTATCAGATCTAATACTTAAATATGCATTTGCAATAGCATTTTGAATGGCAAGAAATCCCTCTTGCAAATAACCTGGTGGTAAACCACCATCGTTATGATTACGATTTCTTGGTCCTCCAGTTTCAAAAAATGGAAATAATTGATCCGTTCGCCAATTATTGATTAATGGGTTTGATCTTCCAGTTCTCGATTCACTTGGAAACCGTAATGAGTAAGCCAAATTTAATGGCAATGATGTAATATTCTTTAAAGAGAATAAAATCATATTTAATCACATAATTGTATAGTTGTAGTTCATAATTTATTATTTATAACTACATTGTAATGATGAAATTGTACTCCAGCTATTAGGCCTCCAGATACAACTATGCTTTCCAATTCGCTGGCATTAATTGCCGATGTAGCATTAATAAGTCCCAGTGAACCAGATGCAATATTAATCATTTGATCCAATAAAGGATTATATGGTGAATATGCTAATCGCCAATCGCGTATTTGAACAGATGTATCATTTCTATGTTGTACTCTATGTTATTTGGTGGAATTCAATAAAATTTAATAAAAAATATGTTTTTTTAATTTAAATTAATTATAAAGTTTTGCAATGGTGTTTCTTTATATTAATATTAATAAGGATATACATAATAGAACATGTGATATGTACAACTATTTGTTAGATATTATTATCAAAATCATTTTAACCGTCGCTCCCATTTGGAAGCGATTCGAATGATGATGGTTCCAAGTCTCCAAACCAAACCATACAGTAATATATCTATAAACAATTTGATTAATAAATACATAATTTAATCGCTCCCATTTGGAACCGATTCGAATGATGATGGTTCCAAGTCTCCAAACCAAATCATACAGTAATATATCTATAAACACCTTGATTTATAAATACACAATTTAATCGCTCCCATTTGGAATCGATTCGAATGATGATGGTTCCAAGTCTCCAAACCAAACCATACAGTAATATATCTATAAACAATTTGATTTAAAAATACACAATTTGAGATTACGTGCAATTTGTGTTGACAGATACACAGATATTCCGAACGCCTGCATCCCAATTCCTGTTTTTTTTATATCATTAACCTTAAGACGACATATTATATATATGACGCAATCCTTATTAGTTTTGTCATTGAAGTATTAATTTTTAGTTTAAAATCTGCCGTATATCAGTCACAGATATAGACCATGTGTTTGTGATCGATGAATGATCCACCATATTTTCTTTACAAATACTCGGTTCCAAGACTGAATGCATAATATTTAAAATAATTATTAAAACAAACTTTTGTTCATTCAGTTAGGTAATGCCAAGCCAGTTCCTTTTTGCAAGTCAATCAATTTAGACCTATTCTATATAAAATTGCTATTTACGGCGTGTTATGTATTATATATAATACATCTATTTAAATGTTATTAAAGCACAATTCTTGTTAATAAAATAATAAAAAATGTGATTGAACTATCGAATTTTATTATTAATTGCACATGCATCAAATAATATACCTTTTGAATATATCAAGATCAAATTGTCTCCTTTCATTGCTTCTGTTAATTGAATAATGCAGCGTAAATAAATTTGTTTAAATAATTAAATATTAATAATAATAATAAAATGGTTTAAATTGAAATTCACTTGTAATATTAATTTTAAAATAAAATTTAATGACAATCGTAAAAACACTTTATCATAATCATCATCGTCATCTCGACATTTACACTATACACGGAAGCATATTAATTACGATCTCTGGTCAGCAACACTGGTACAAAACTTCTGAATGAGGGTTACCTTCACTCCACTCCATTCTATACCACTGGTTCTAGAGAACTTACGGAATAGTTTCTATGAAAGAGGGTCGAAATCTATGAATATTATATTGACACCGTACTTAAGAAATTAAACTTAAGACAACTTTTTAAGATATAACTTTTTACCACCATAATAATTGGATAATTTGTGCTTGGTTAATATTTTGTATCAACAAGACGGTGATGTTTTATATATACAGTAAATGTTACAGTGGAATTACAAGAAATGGTGATGTCTGACTTCCACGATTGTCGGATTTAATAACCTCGAACTGTGGAGATATGCAAACATCATGATGATCATTGAGAGTGATAATACGAAAACTTATGATGAAGTAGATTGAGAAGTAGAAGGCCTGACCCTGAATAAGGAATAGGGCAAGGAAAAAGAAGAAGAGGAAGGAGAAGAAGATGTAAAGATTATGGTTTATGTCAAAAACCAGAAAAACTTGAGCAACTTAAACATAATGTTGGTGGTGAAATTAATGAAATTCCGGTTGGAATTTGTGAAAGTGTGATGAAAACTTCTATAAAAAGGGTCCGCATTTGTGAGACGTAACAGAGGCAGAGATTGAACTGGCATTGTCTTCCATATGTATATTACATATGTAATATGGAAAAGGTTATGCAAAGTAGTAAACCCTTCGGCTGGACATCCTGTATTATACAGGTTGACTCAACTTAAACATTATGGTGTAATTTTCTTTTTTTTATTTTTTATTTCCGTATATTGTAAAAAAGACTTGGGAAATTTAAATGGAACAATACACAATCGAACAACGGACCCAAATCATTGAACTTATTTTGAAAAATCAATAATAGTCAATTGTTTTTGACTAATCGTCGATATTTTAATGTGCGTATATTAGACATACAGAGTCAATACATCATCTGGTTGCAATTTTCCGACAAGAGACTGCACAAACATGAAAAAGCAGACGTTCGACACAACTTCAGCTATCACGAATGTCATTGCATAGTATATTGAATATATTAAATATACTTCCATATAAAGTTTATCTTGTGCAAGAATTTAAGCTGAGAGAATACCATAGCAATGACTTGGTTATGCCATTTATTTCCGTCAAATTGCAGTAGAAAATCTCTCTAGAAAATTGCAGAATAATGGATTCGAATATCCCTAAAACAGTTCATCTGCGGCAATTGTATATTGACTTAAGTGTACTCTATTAGATGCGGTGTATCCTCCGATAGGATGGTATGCTTATATGCCTTTAAAAATGAAGGTAGTGTTGCAGTTTATACAATAGTGCTAAATATCGAACGATAGTGGAATTATTTTTAAGACCACCTGTGGAAAAGCACTCAATCCTATGTATCAGTAAGAGAGTTATTTTGCGCTACCCTTAATGAGAGGCCAATCAATAAGCATTTTTTTAAAAAAACGCAAAATAAATAGAAGATAATGGTTAAGAGATTGGTGAGAAGCGCTAAATTTAAGTAGAGTAGAATTATTAATTGAATTAAGTTAATGTTTTCCAAATAATAGTCATATAAATCTATATTTTACGCTATAACTAACATAAATTAACATAGTTTGAGCAAACACTGAATGTTAGTCTGCCACTACATTCATCATCCGATGCCTATTAAACATATATTATCCTAAATGATCAATGAAATATCGATATTATTGATTTTCTTAAACAAATATATAT
>JANSTX010040384.1:0-12880 GCA_027564355.1 Penthetria funebris | reverse complement strand
TGCGTTTGTTTTTCAGCCAATTTTAAATTCAATAATTAAACATATACATAAAACACTAAAAATGGCTACTAATTAATTTCAGTATGTCGATAATAAATTAATTGATTCCTGGAATTGGGTAAATGATTATAATAAAAAACTGTTCAAAACATGAGTGCTTAATGTATAAATTAATTTAAAAAAATATAATTTAAAATATAGTCCAGTCATAAACAGATTAATAATTGATAGACACAAATTGGGTCTGCAGTTAAATTAATCAATGAGGCTTTTCTAAAAATGACCATTTCGAATTTGAATTGTCACAATTATCAATCAAGGCAGGTAGACCTATCCATTCTATAGATAGTTGCCGTTCCAAGTCGAATAAATATATAAGTATTAAAGTATAACAACAAAAAAACTGTGCACAAACATAACAGATTCCTAATTAACATTGTTCTATAACCGAAAGCAATAAAACGTGACTTTCCAGAAGAAAACAAAAGGGGTTCATTCTATGCCCATGAATTTTCAATTTATTTATGTTACATTCGTCTCTCATATACACCTGCTTCGTTGGGACTATTGCACGTCCTAAAGCATATGCTTTTACGTTATAGCAAAAGGTAGTTATCGTATTCCTGGCACCAATTACAGAACATTTATGTATGTTTCAACCGAAATTGTATGCTCAGCTGGCAATATTTGTAAAATTGCAAATGTTAACTCCTAAATATGCTTCAAACTGTGTTTTAGCTTTACCAATTTCAGTTTAGTGTAATTTGATGTTATTACTTTAAAAGTTTGTACGCAACGACCACCTCGTATAGATCTTAATCAGTAATTGAACTCAACAGAATGGATAAATTTGGCAGGGCCTACGACTTTCATTCAACGGTCTAAAGTGTTTATATCATTTACTACAAAATGTTGCAATATATTTTTAGAAATTTTTACAAGATAACATAAATGCTAATTAAATCATGAAATATAATATAAGTCAAAGGTATCATTTTAAATAATTAAATTAATTCCATACAAAACTCGATATGAAAGCAATGTTCTTCCATTCGTAATTAAGTTAACAAATTTTAGAGTATGTCAGGCATTCTGACTTGTAGCCTTAACTTATCTCGAAATGTTTCAATGTAGATGTTAGCCGCTTATAAGTTCCGAAACATTCTCATTCGAGTACTCGTAGACCTATTTTATGTAATATTCTTGTAACTGTTGAGGAAATATGGACAATATATACGAGCAGGTGGAAAATAATTAGTATGTGCAGTATAATTTCTCATAGATCCATTTGTGGGTTTGTTTACTGTTGTAGACAAAACTGCTGTTATAAAATAAGATTTTCCGATGATACGGAATTATTTACAGTTTGTAAATAGATGACCATGGGGTATTTCAATTTGTAGTGTATCGACTCATGTAATCCCATTGCAAATCTATACCACATAGTCTGAGATTATCAGAGCTACATATTTTTCTTGAGTAATTTTTCGAGTCATGAATCGAAGTTGTAACAATATCTGGTCCAATAATCAATGCATGAGCTACTGAGTAAATGATTATACAAGTGGTTTTTTTTCTGTAGTAATTTCTTTTTAAAAAATTCAAATAAGTATTTTTAATTTGAAATGATAGAATGTACAATGGCATTTATACATCTGGCCTTGAGGGTGAAATATATTCAAACTTAAATAATTGTTACACGATGGTGATAATGTTACAATATCCTTACTTATTTCATTATATCTCAACAATTAATTAAAACCATATAATTTCTCCTTTTCATTTTTCAAGCATTCTTTGAAGACCATTACGAACAAGTTCTACTCATAAAATTCTAGAACATCGGGAATTAATCAATTACATTGAGATAAATAGTAAACTTGTTAGAACATATTCTGGAAATTGTTAAAATTTAAACTTTATTTGATTTATTTGTTAGAATCATTTTTAAAGGAAACAGTCCTTATAAAAAAAAATAGGTTAATCTATTTTAAAGTTTTCATCCTCCCTCTAACTTTTGGGCAATAATTTTAATATTATTCTGATGGTATCTACCAAGAAAAATTAAAATCAAAATGAAAAAAAACAGCTCGGCAAATATTTTGTAAGTATTTTTTTTTGCAATAGTCAAATTGTACATTGTAAAATTCCATTCGACTGTTCATTTAATTTTATATAAAAATAAATCTATATAATATTATATGATAGATTGCCTTTTATTCCTTACTAAAAGTAAATATCTACGTATCTACTCAATTTATGTTCACACAGAATTATTACAGACAGATGATGCAGAACAAAATCCAGAACAGGGTAAACGACACTACACATCTTCTGTAAGTCACCAAAAAACAAAATTTTTTTCAAAAAAAATACTTGAAGGAAATCTTCTATTTATCTTAAAAAAAAAACACAGATAACAAGGAAAATAACAAGGTGTCTCCTTGATATAGACATTGTTCGCATTTATAAAGGAATGACAGTAGGATGTATTTTTATTTGCTGTTCACTTTCAATTTTCCATTATCGCGCGTACAAGCATAATAATATTTATTATTCTTTAAAAAAAAAAAAAAAACCTTATCCTTATTTGATCCTATTTTCTTAGCTTTTACTGCTATATATTGTCCTTGTAGAAATCATTGTCGTCGTTGTCGTTGTTGTCTCCGTCATGCACATACAGCAGGTATAGCTTGTGATTTTCCGATTTAAACTCTATTATTTAAAGTGGATAATTTATTAAAAAGGATGAGGATTTTTTCTTGTTAGATAAGTATGTACACGCGTTTCACAAATGAAGTATAGTGACATGAAGGAATAAATAGAGGGTGACTTATGATGAAATAAGTGATAATAGATTTTGTTATGGGTAATAGACCAATTTAATTGTAGTACCATTGAGCTAAATGTTTTTATTATAAAATATGATAGGATATAATAGTAAATGGTGTCGACGGTGTGATGTGCTCAACTTCTAATCTCTTTATTTAATTGCTCTCTGTTTGTAGATTCAATACATTTCTTACATTCGTGTTGTTGATTTTCTACACATCAAAATTAAATTTTATTTATCATCGCTTAGCATTTTCTTCTTATCATAATTAATGAAACCATATTATTGTCTTTGCCTCAATGCCTTAGAATTATCTACAAACTGTTGTATTATATCGTCCTTCTGCATTCGAACGACATCTTTAAGAGGACCAGTTTTTGATTGAATTTATATATTTATTATTTAGTACGAATCTGCTCAATAACCACTTACTGCTAATTTTTCTACGGTCTATTTTATAGATTGTAGTGTATATGAATATTGTAGATCTTAATAATTGATAATAATGCATGGAATTTTTATAAACTATACTTGGTTATCGATTGTTTACAATGATTGAAACAAATTAAATTTATTGACTGATTGTACAAAATACAGAAACTTGTGGAGGGACAATGGATTGACAAATAGGATTGCCAATATCCAGAATAAGGAATAAATCAAAGAAAAGGAAGACAATGTACTTGGAACATTAGTTATGATTATGTTATGCATAATGATCAAAAAAGCATTTAATGCTCGTTTCAAAAGATCTTAATGGGCTCTTCGTAAGCTTTGAAAAGACTTGTGATCTGCTACAATTTTAATAATATTTGAAACAGTTTTAAGAATTTTATGGAACACATTCAAATTCAATCAATTTCCTGTTAACTTTTAATGAGCTTTAAAATTTTCCAAACCCCATAATAACAACTTTTCTCGAAAGTTCTAGCATTTAATATATTACTTAAAATTTCATATCATTATTTATTATATATTCGTATTATGTTATTGCAAAATAGAAAAGCTCATATAGTGTAATATATGGAACACTTAGTTATATTTACAAGAACACATAATAAGCATACACATATATGAAAATTGTAGCTCTTGTTTTAACTTTATTTAAAACTTAAATAGGTATACATTATTGCATAATATGAGGAACATAAAGTTTATTTGACTGCTTTTCATTGTCAGCCGGAGTTTTTATATCCCTTTAACCTAAAAAAGTAGTTCTTCTGTCTGTAAGCGCTATAATTTTAAGCTTTATTTGTTGTATGAGGCAATGAAAATCTAGTAAATGTCTATTTATATTGTTGCCTGTAACTACTACAGCTTGTGTATATAAATACGAAGTCTGTTTCCTGGCTATCAGCGTTTCCCTATTTTCTGTTTGTTGTTTCGGGATTTTTTTTGTGTCTTTTAGTTTTTCATTTGTTGTTACATCATAATGTAGCAAACTGTTTTTACGGTCACATATGTCATATAAAATAAAATAGTTTACTAGCTAGTCTTTTAAAAGAGGTTCTTAAAAGCTAATAAAAATTTGTAGTTTATTTTATTTCAAATAGTAAATTCACAATGAATTATCATTTTGTATCCTTAAATTTTATTGTTACAAAACTTTATTGAGTTAAGTATAATAGTGAAATATTGCAACATTTACATCTAGCATTTGGTGTTTCAGACTATTGTTGTTGTACAGAGTATAGCACCAAATGGGTTTTCTTGAAAGTGAGTAAAATTCAATTAGTATTTCGTTTTCATATCATACCATCCTCAAACTGTGGACCAATCCAGTTGCAATCAACTTTGTAAATGTCAGTGCATATCATTTTCTGCAACAAAATTCACTCACTGAATTCAATTAAAGCATTCGATCTAGCATGAAATTCGCAAAATACAATTAAAACTAATTTCATGCTAGATCGAATTGCTATTATATTCTTGAATTATTCTTTTACTATTATCCAAATTCCAAAACTATGAGTATACCAGCATATTTTACGGTTTCTAAGCGAATATTTATCTATTCATATTTTAAATGCTTTTATTCTAAAAAAAAAATGTCTACAAAATCTTCATTTTGTGAATATTTCAGCTAGCTTCCTCTCTATACTGCAATGTAATTGATGATGGTATATTTTATTTTGTTTCCATGAAAATCCTATTTAAATTTTGAAACTTTTTGAAAACAATAATATATTATTATATTAATGAATTAGAAAAAAAATTAAAATATGATAATGAAAACAAACAAAAAATCCCTTTAAAAATTATGAAATTATGATATTTATAGAGAATAATTTTGTTGGAAAGTTTATTATCGCAATGGGAATGTTATTTTGCATATCAGAAATTTTACCAGATGAAATCCGTATGGTACTGACAAGCGTCTACTCTACAATTTCATAATGTTAACTGATGTGAATAATTATATTGTTATAGAATGTTGATAGAAATTTTACAAAACTCTAAATTTAAAAATTTAGAAATTTTATATCATCAACCGCATATTAAATCGGCTATATTGAATACTACTTAAAAGAAATATTCGTAATGGTATTCAAACGTGTGTTAGAAAAATTCATAATCCATTAACAAAACAAAAAAAAAACTTTTCCCACATCCTAACTAAATATACCAAAAATCAACAAACTGGAAAAGGCGAATAGGAACATAGAAATTAAAATTTTCACAACAAAACAATGATGCAACCACCTATAAAAAGAGAGCATCTTATCGCCACTCTTATTCCTATGTAGATTGAGTTATAACAGAGGTGAACAATGATCCACATGGTGTAAGACAAATAAACTAATCAACATAAAATGTTACAAATGGTATGGCTGACTATCATCAATGACATTCAACCCACATTTACCTCCACACGGTGTCACCATTAAATCGATCATGATATATGTTAGTAATATTTTAACAGCAAACTAAAGATAGCTCTGGTGATTTATGCACGACTCTACTGAAGTATACGAATGTCTAAAGTGAACAACTTATTTATCCTATATTTTTCAGCTATTACTGTTATTTAAGTTCTATATTTGATACTAAATGCATATTAGAAACAACAAATTCTACCTTGTGCGCCCTTGAAGCATTAAGGTTCGTACATTTTTGACCCACTTTACAACCATTTTACAGGTTCGCTTTAAGCTTTAAGCTTTCTTAAGCGCAATCCTTTTAAAAGTTCTTTAATCATACATTTGCTCCGTTTACTCAAATGTTTAAAACTTTATTATAATTGTTGAATGTATTATTTAATAGAAGCTTAAAGCTTCTTAAAGCCAATCAACAGAGTGTAAAGGTTCTCTTTAAATTGTGGGGGTTCCATATACTTAAAATTCTTGAAATTATCCGGAATAAAATCACTCTTATATGATTTTTTATAAGGGATTAATGCATACAATAAAAATAATACATTATAAATAGAAATATCTCGACCAGAAAATAAATGTAATGAAAAAGAAGAACATTTTCCCATCAAAATGTCCATTTATATACTCGTATATGGTCCATTATCAAAAAAAAAAAAAAATGTATTTTATAATATTCCTCTTTTCTAGGTTATTTCACACACATTTTCCAATATGTTGTAGATGTCTTATATGGAAATATTATACGAGGTCGTTTGATGGAAAATGTGGGAAAAAAAAAAAAATAACAAAATATTAAGGATCATTTTTTTCGTCTATAATAAGACGAAAATATAATATTTTTTTCTGTCGATTTTCTTTTCTCAATTTTATTTTTTTGTGTCGGTATTTTTAAGGCATTTTATCGATTTATCATAATCGCATCGTTATGTGTGAAAGATAACAAAAGGTTCATCTATTCTTCCTTCTTGTTAAGTTACCCAGGAAGAAAATCAGAAGGAAAAGGAAAAAGAAAAGAAAAAAGAACTTTATTATGAGTTATATAATAAGAACAAGCCTGCCATAATACAACCCGATTCCTTTAGTTTTGTGTCAGTGTGTACATTATGAATATTTTTATTTTATTAATATTTTATATTGATGGGCTTATCTTCTGTTTTTTTTTTTTTTTTTCTGTTTTTGGTTTTGTTTCTATGGTTTATTTGAAAGAAAGCCTGAATAAATTTCAGATCAACATCCCACAAATGATATGTTCTACAATTGATTCAACCATATATTTAAATTTAAATATTTAATGTTCATGCTATTAATTTGATTGTGAATACAAGCGTTATCCAATTTAAGTATAACCAATAATATGTAGTAAAATGATGAACCGCAATATCACATTATCAAATGCACCCTGATAGTGCCGGCTGTTTAGAAAGCTGATCATCACTAATAAAACTGAAGAATATGCGATAATTTGATTAAAGAACAGCTGCGAAGTAGTATAATACTGACAAGTGTATAATAAACAAGCAGAAAAGAGTGCAAATTAATGAATGAATCTTCAATATGGTGTCTCTTCGCCATGAATTTGATCTATAGGTGGTAGATAACCTTCTCCAAAAGGGTGGTCAATTATTGCTTATATAAACTATATTATTTTATTTAAAGATCGTATATATATTGATCAACGGTTAATATTGATTAAACATCCTGAAATTGAATCCAATAAAGGGATCTCTTTAGTGTGGTATGTCTTTTTAATTTTTTTTTTTGTTTTTTGTTGGTACAAGATCAATAAGTTTACAGGATCATAGAAATTAGCTGATTATATATCCATTATACTTTGAGGCATTAGTGACAGACTATAAGGATAGTTAATGCAAAGTGTTTTTGGCATCATAATTGCTTTAAAATTGATTCTATTGAAAGGACGAAAGTCCATCAATGATTACAAATTAGTGAACACCAATTGGTCTTACGTCACGTCAAGTTAAATTACCTAAGTAACATTAAAATATGAATTTATGAAACTCCTTTTTAAGTTTTGTTATAGCACATCATTCAAAATCCTTAACAAATGCTTATATTTATATTAAATATTTAAATACATAATAAAGGATTTTTCTGTGCCATTCATCCCTTTTACAAACATAATCCTGCCATTAGTTTCATTTTCATTTTGCCCTCGAATTACATGTTTTTCCTTTTCTGTTTTTGCAACCATAAATATAATAAATAACTGTAATTTATTTAAAGTAACAAAATACAATTTTTTTCTACTCTCTCCTTAAATAATTAAATTATTCCTTGTTGAAACAAATTCTGTTCATTTTTTCCTTTTTATTTATTTATTTATTTTTTTTGTTTTTTTATTTTTGCTACATTTTATTTCCTATTCGTTTTTCATTTTTCATTCAAAGAAAAGAAGACCTTTTGTAGAGTATTCCATCGTATTTTACACTCCATACACTATTTTAAGGATATTATGAATTAGAAAGAATTTCAACTTTTCAAAAGGACATATGGACGTGTAGCAGTAGTAGAGTTAAAAGAAAATTTAACCGATATTAATTTTCCTTTTTGAGATGTTGTTCTGGCTGCTGTTACTATTGGTTCTATTACAAATGATGGTGTCTGTCGAAAAGAAAATGCTTAAAAACAATTGTCTTTAGATCTTTTCCATGTTTTTTTTTTTGATTGTTTGCTCGTATCCTTTGCTCGTTCACACATTTAAATTGAAGGAAATTTTGTTTTACATTTTTGTAAAATATATAAAGGACTTCGTATTTATGGTAGGACTATGATATTATAATTTATTACATGAGTAATAATTTGTAGTAAAGCATTAGCATAAAATTTCATTTCCTAAGATCCGAATTTATTTTCAATGTAAGCATAGAAAAAAAGGAAAATTCTGCATCTTTTCCGAGTGCTTATAAATAGAAACATATTTTTCAATAAATGAAATATTTTTGAACAAAAAAAAAACACATTATAAGGCAGCAAATTATCGTCCTTTTCTTATTATTTATAATGACTGAAAACTTTGAACCCATGAAAATCATTAAAAATTGTCAAAAATGCATTAAATCTCATTTATAGTAAAAGCTTATATGTACGCCACTAAAAAAAATATTTTCATATTTTAGAAGACCTTCTTAAAGCTCATATTGCACATGTAGAGCAAATGAGATTTTTGTCGCATGCTACGTGGTGTGTAAACCTGCCACCCACTACTAATATTTAAAATTTACCAATATCTGATTTAATAAGGGAAACATATCTCAATGTATTGAAAGCATCTCATAATGTTTTTGAAATAAATTATGAATTTACAAAAATATTTTATTATTTTGACATGTGTAATTGTCATAAAAGCTAAGGTAGAAAATCATTTTAATTTCATATTAGCAACCCTGACCTGAAATTCGATTTTAATAAATTTATTTCGGTGACCGGCCCTCACAAGAATAACTGTAAATTACAAACAATATTAAACAAAGAAAATTTTAATTTGCGTAAAATATTGAACTGAAAATTAATTTCAATATTCTGCTCTCCTGTTACACATTTGATAATTTAGAAATATTTTGAGATAAATATAAAAATGTGTTTTTTTTAATTAATTGATTATGAATATCTAATACAAGAGGCGATTTTTCAAATTTTTCATACACACACATATATTCATACATTGAAAATCATTCTCTATTATGTTTGCCTGGTAGGTATGTAGAGTTTTAAATAATTTTTATAGATTGCTACGTTAATAAAATTTTAATTTTTATGTTTCTACTCGCCTCTTACGTAAAATATTGAACTGAAAAATAATTTCAATATTCTGCCCGCCTGTTACACATTATTTGATTTTATTGAGATATTTTGAGGTATTTTAAGATATTTTGTTAGGGATATAAAATTGTGTTATTCCCTTTTAATGGATAAAGCATGTATTCCTAATACAAAAGGCGATTTTTGATAAAAGCACTGTTCTATTAAATTATATTTTTATTTGGTTTTTTTCTAAAAAGATTGACGCGAATAAACATTTGCAATTATTATTGGATGGTATTTTGTTGAAGCTCTACCAAAGGAGTTTACTCTCTGTGAGGGCTATCTGAGACATTTGTATAAAAGTTCTGATTTTTGTCTCAAGAACATCGATGCAAGCAATGGCGATTCAACATTATTGCTTTATTTTCTTAAATATATTCAAACTTCATGGATCATCATATCAAATTAGAAACTTTGTATTTACATTACTTCTCTTGTTTGCGATAACAACAAGGAATTATTATTTTATATATATATATATAGTGTAACTATGCGTCCTACATTTATCCTAAATAGTATTTATTTAGGATAAATGTTATTTTATGAGTGAATAAATCATAAATGCTTTATAACATACTCATAATAAATAACTTTCTGTATGCGAAACAATAAACATCTAAAAAAGAAAGTTTTAATGTTTCAAAGAAAGCAAAATTGTGAATCAAAAAACAACTTGCCCTAAAACTAACTACTCGTATTCATAAAAATATACAAAACATTAAAGTAGGTTAGAGAAACAATTGTTAAATATGTACTATAATGATGTTGCCATTGATGATGTTTGCTGATGGCACTGATGTTGATATAATCATTTACCACCATCATCATACATGTACTCTCTGAATGTTCTATACAATGACTTGTAAGTTGGTGCATGTACCCTGCAAGTTCATATAATTCATTCATGTGCAAGTTCTTTGTGCATTTCATAGTATTCAATAAGCAGGGCATAATAGGTATATTGTTTACGTTAGTTGAATCATATATACATCTGTGATAGAATATTTCACAATTTTCAATTTTTCCATTTTTAATTTCAGAAACATTCACCCTTACAACAACGGCAATATCAACGCCAAATTACCAACCCTATTTTGATTTTGATGTACAAAGAAATTTAACCGTCACCGTTGGCCAAACAGCATTCCTGCATTGTCGAGTTGAAAGACTTGGGGATAAGGACGTAAGCTGTGCAATTTTCTTATATTATTTTGTAGACATTTTTCTTTTTGTTTTTATTTGAATATTTTATTAAAGTTTTTCAAATTATTATATCAACTCTTGTAGTATGCTGTACGATAAAACAGTTGATCCAGATGACAACCCATCAGATATTTAGAAATATGTATGATATTGGTTACTAATGGTTAGCAAATATTTATTGCCTAAGATTTTACACGGAGGTGCGATGCCAGCGAAACAAAGGTATCTACGCTGCCATTTTATAAAAATTGGCAAGATATAAAGAATTTTTTGTATTACAAAAATATCTGAGTTTGCTTCAACGCTTTAAAAATATGGGATAGAATTTTGGACACTATATACTTAATTTCAGAAAACCATTTTAGATTGATGAAACTGAACTGGTTTTCTGATAGGCAGGTCAAGAATAGATTTTATACAAATACTAATTGATGAATGTACAGAGATAATATGAAATGTTTTCATAGATCTTGAGTAGATATTTGATATGGTACCAATACAGGTCTCGTTTAGAAAGTAATAAATTTAAAATCAAATTATGTACAAATTATGAATGATTACAAATTGATCAGGACAATAAGAAAAGATTTGCCTCTATAATTATTCTAAAATATGTAAAATTATTTGCTGAAATTCTTACCAATGTGGATAATTTTTCATATGATGGAGTCGATAGAGTTGCCAAAGCGTTTCTAGAGATGGGTACTTAAATTCTCAGCTATTAAAGATATATGTATGTAAATGCTAGCACTAGCATACTTGAATAAATTGTGAAATATTTGACTCTCTCGTTCCGCACTATGCCTTATAATGTTTATAACTGTTGTTATGTACTAACTTTCTGGTACAATACGGAATCCTCATTCAATGACAAAGTTATTTGCAAATGACATAGTTTTAATAAGTGGAAAGATAAAATTGAACTAAAAAAGAAAATCAAACTGTGGAATTCGATGATAGTGGCAAACGGACTACGTATCAGCCATACTAAAATAGAATTCAAGTATTTTCGACTGACTTCACTGCGAATCACGATCACAATTATTTGAGATCAGTCATCACAATACGCAGTAAAATTGATGACGATATTCCACATCAAATAAATTTCGCTTGGATCAATCTCAAAACAGTGCCCGGCATTTTATATGATCGACAAATGTCACCAAAGGTAAGAACATGGTATAAGGTAAGATAAGATATAATGAAACTGTTGTTGGACCAGTAATGAATGTTGGACTGAACATATGCGCAGAATGTTAAGATGATCATCTGCAGTAACATTGAAGGACAGTATATTTACTTAAGTAGATTAAGATGGTGGATTACATAAAGTGTAGACCGGAACTTTAAAGCGTAAAATTTTCGTTAAATATTGGAAATAATAACAGAAAATCTGATCACCAATGAGCTACTTGCGGTTATCGCCATTGTTCAAAATGGCTTGAACAGATAATATGCAGAGAGTGTCGATACATATGACAAAAACTTGCGGAGAAATAGATCGAGAAATGTCGATCCTGAATAAGGAATATGGCAAGGAAGATGAAGAAGATGAAGAAAAAGAAGAAGAAGTATCGTTTTACACTGCATTTCTGTCTATTAAAATACTTGTCATATTGATGCAAATTTGATTAAATATTTTTTTATTAAACTTTTTGTATACATTGTGCAATATACGAAAGTTAAATGTTGCCTATTCGCATCTCATACTGCAATTTTGGTATATAATAAATAAAGGTATTTTACAGCTAAAGCAATGTTATTACGAGTATGTGCATCTTCCCAACGTTTCTATAGAATGTCTCAATTCAGTGTGTCTAGAGTACCTACGAGTATATATACAGAATATATGTGTACATATACTTAAATAGTTTATAGATGAATGATGCTTACATTAGCTTGGGTGGTATTTTCTTCTATATTTTCTCCTTCTTTTCTTCTTGAGAAAAGATCTACCGGAAAATGTATAAGCATAACTTTTCGGAAGCTTTTTGACTTTATTTGTTGAAGAGGATTTTTTGTTTTTTTTTTTTTTGCTTCATGGTACTTTTTCCATTTATATAAATCTATAAGAGTATATGATTAATGTAGATTATCCTTTTTATAATTTATATGTTATGCATAATCTTATACAGAAAGTACACAT
>JANSTX010040373.1:0-12883 GCA_027564355.1 Penthetria funebris | reverse complement strand
AGAGGGGGGGGGGGGGGGGGGGGGGGGGTTGTTTTGTGGGGGGGGGGGGAAGAGGGGGGGGGGGGGGGGGGGGGGGGGGGGGGGGGGGGGGGGGGGGGGGGGGGGGGGGGGGGGTAAGAAACTTTTCGACTATGGACGCATTGACTGGCAACAATTTATTGGTGCCCTTGCATTATGGCATATTTATTCTACATCAAGGGAAATAAGTTATGAATTTTCTACACAGGTCGAACATCAATCATTTAAAGACATTTATTTTGGGTCAATGGTACAATGCAAAAAATTATATGATATGTAAGCTGTCAGCAACCAGACATTAAACATAAGTGGTGTTTTGGAACTGAAGAATCAGGTAACTGTCAACCTGAAATTAGGAAGAAAAAAAAAAAAAACACTTCTTGTCCCTAATTTAAAGTAACATTGACTTTCCTGTTCATTAAAAATTTAAATTTCAAATTTTGCATTGCAATCCTACTATAAACTACGAAAAAAAAAACATTTGTATGGTTTACATTTTTTGTCTTGGTTATTGTCTTTACTATAAATAATATTTATATAATTTAACAGTTAGATGATTTTTGTAATATGAAAAACATTTGTATGGTATAATCTTATAGCATTGATTATGTTCTCCACTATAAAAATAAAATACTAAACATTTGTAGTTAATGATTTACTTAATTTAACAGTTAAATGGTTTTTCAATGAATAAAGTACAAGTCATTATTAAGGACCAGTCTATTATTTCATAACACATTCTGTGCTTTATAATGGTTCTTAAAATCCTCATGTTATTTATTAATTAAATGTAATTTGAATAGCATAACATAAAATCATATGTACTTTAATAATTGCAAGTCGCATGTATACTTATATAGCCATAATTATGGGGGTGCAACGAGAATATGGCGAGAGAACTGAACATCTGCATCCCAAAACTAAATTGATAGAAAAATAAAGGTCTTTAACCTAACGAAAGGAGAAGTATTCAATGGAATGCGTCACAAGTTGTCATAATATGAATATTGAATCAATAGTTGATCTGTTCTCTCTGAAATCATTCTGTGCATCGTAAATCTCAGTTTTGAATGTAATTACCTAATTACTAATCATTCAATCTGGGGGTCGAAGATGGGAGTAAACTGCTCTTCGTGTCGGTGTACATCCCCAGCAAGACGGGAAATGTAATCAATGTGTCGGACCTAAATACAATTGTCGAGATGGCGGTTAGATCTCGTGTTAGACTTGGTTGTGGTTGACGACTTTAATTCAAAAGATTCGTTATGGCAACACTCTACCTAATTATTACTTTGGTGGCCTTTCTGCTGGATCACCAACTCTTTTCGGCTCACTTGAGCCATCATTCGTGAGACCTAATGCTAAAAGCTTTCTCGACCTATTCATTGTCGACGCAAGACTATATCTCGATTTAAATTCACATTGCGGTTGACTACCTTGATTCGGCGGACTTTGAATCCGATTACAGGGCTATCATATATCGGATATTCGGGGAAAAATCACACATGCACCACTGCCCGCGATAAAAATTCCAGACTTTGGTCCCATTAATTGGCATTAATTTTATGATGCGATTGATGAATTAATCGACAGTATCTCATTTTCTATTGACAGGTGTATGACTAGTGATAACATCGATGAAGCATTTGAGAAACTTCAGTATGGATTCGCAGACATTGAAACGAGATTGATACCAACCCTTAACATTAACGTTAACAACATGTAGACATCATTAGACTTAAGAACAATTTCAGGAGACAATAATATAGCGCAAACAGAAGACTTACACGAGATGCCAATATAATCAAATCACAAATAAATTGTCTTAATACTATTGTCAAATGCCAAATAAGATACTATTTAAAAAAAAAAAAACACTGGCAATGTAAATTGAGTAACATTCGACTTGATCATAAAGTATACAAAAAACATCAAAAAGAGTACTTGACACTAATAATAGGGACAACATCCGCATAGTTGAAGACGAATCCAATAATCAATCATTCATCATTGGTTCCGATATCATTGCTAATAACTTTGCAAAATATTTTGCGAATATCCACGTGAAAAATGATGACGTGATAGATAGACTATTTACATCTCTGATAAACCGGTTGACAACAAACGACTTCTGACTTCGCTTCTGACTGCACTGCCACTGATTCAAACATCATTGTGCTATAATGCATAGTAAGTTTTCCTCTCCGGATTACATAGACTATCACAATTCGATGGCATTGCTAACAACAGATGAACTATGGTTTATTATTAAATCTTCTAATAACAAAACAACAAGGAGTTCTGATGGGTATTCAAATCGAGTCATCAAGAGATCCTCAAACAAATTTGTCTGTTTCCTTTGCCCAATTTTCAATCAGACATTAAACAATGCATACATACCAAAATAATGGAACGTCGCTATAGTCATTCCGATTCTTAAGCCTGGCAAGGACCCCACGAGTATAAATAATTATCTTGTCTGTTTCCATTGCGCAATTTTCAATCAGACATTAAACAATGCATACATACCAAAATAATGGAACGTCGCTATAGTCATTCCGATTCTTAAGCCTGGCAAGGACCCCACGAGTATAAATAATTATCATCCTATTTCGCTGCTATTGGACCCTTTCTAAATTATTCGATAGATTCTTTACAAACAAATTAGTAGAGATCTCTTTCACTCCTCACAATTGGGCTTCAGAAGGGATTACTTCACTTCATACGCTCTTATTGGCATGCTAGGCATGATTATCACGCCAATATATGATCGTGAATTGACCATTGCTGCTAGTGTCGACTGTGAGACGGCATTTGACATGACACAGAGTTGGCGACCACCTAATAAATATAATTTTCAATTTTTTTGAGTGATAGGACTTTTAGAGTGCGTATCGGTGATTAGATGTCCGATTCACAAACAATAACGGCAAACGTTTACAGGGTTCAGTTTCGGCTACTATCTTATATACACCCATTCGTGGTATAAATTCGGATACAACAACTTTACTTCCCATAAAAAATATTGAATATGCTGATGATATTTTAATACTTGCTACGCATTCCAACATAGCCTCTCTGCATCTCACATCATGAGTGTACACTTGGACACTATAAATAAATGGATGCAACGGTGGAAGTTAAAAATAAATTTATCGTATTTCGCCGCTTAAAACGGCCACTTGTACCTACTAGGGCAAGAAATGTCAACAATCTTTATTTATGTGCTGCGGGTATCGAAAGAATTGATACCGAGTGCTGGGTATACAAGCGATGAGATATTTGTCCAAAATAAGAGAGTCCGAAAATGCCATTCTCAGGTGATGTAGCAGTAGGCCCATTAGATTCAGCGAGCTGATAAACCATAGGATCAAATATCCAATGCACCTCCATCATCTGGGTATCAGTGATGGACTATATAATAATGACGGTTTATTAGCTCTATGCCATCAATGATTCAATATTGTAACGCAACTTCTGAATAACGTGGTACAAAATCATGAATGTACTCACGAAGACCTATAAATGACTATCATCCCTTCATCCTACTCCCCAACACTCCCCCACATATTCCTACTGTCACAATTTACTGGTTCTGTCAATCCCTTTTCCCAGTAGAAATCATAATCCAAATTCCACCTGCCCAATCCCATCCATAAATAGTAAAAAAAATATATGCACTGTAAGCATTGTGGATAGTTTCGGATCAGTTCTGCTGCTCTTCTTAAATATTGACATTGTTGCACTAGTTCTCCATTCTGTTACCTTCCAGTAATTTATTAAACAGTTTAATAATCACACAGTCATTTTAGATATCCACTAAACTGGGAGACTTTCTCATTTTTCAATGAACAATCGCGGCTGTTTTCAAATAAGATTTAGATATAATCACAGAGTCAACCACTGCAAAAATGTTTTAAATGTTGACAAAATTTAATAGTAAAAGATCCTGAGCAAAAAATTTCATTTCTACTAAAACAAAAACAAAAATAATTGCCAACATATGCAATTGTCTACTGGATAGGATGTTGGTACTCATTTGGACATTGTCGATGTTGTTACTCATTTGGACATTGTCATATTATGATGATCACACATTTTGCGGTATGTATCATATATTTTTCCTCTCGCATTTGACGAGGAAACAAAGGTCTATGTAAAAAAAAAAAAAAAAATGCTTTTTATTTGGGAAAATATATTTCAAAAGATAGAAATTTTTAAATCATAACTAAATGTGAAATATTATATTCTAATAACATTTGTACGGATTACATTTTATTTATCAGGTTGTTGTCTGCGCTGATACGATAATTTAAGTAATATTTTTATAAAACAAAAAAAACTGTTACATGGTTTTCGATTGAAATGGAGACAATTTGAAAGATGAATTTATTCAAAAATACGTTTAAAAAGCTAAAGAATAAATAAATAGAGATATGTGTGTCTCTAACTTGATCTCATGTTCTAATTGTTGTCGACACATAACTAGACACTCATTGAATATCGACAATAAAGTATTCTGCTCAGTTTGACCAAACAAAAACAGTAGAATTTAATGGAACTTAAATCACATTGCAATACATAAATAGCAAAAAAGCAGCCGGTGCCAATAATATGTGAAGGTAGACTTGAATGACATTAAATTAATTTTGAATTCCATTATTAGTGTAAAGTGGTATTGTTGTCTGATGATATTCCATCATTGTGGATAGGCAAGTGTTGAAAATAGTGCACGAAAATTGGTATATGCTATGAGATGTTCAATTAAGGTCAATGGTGATAATTTAAATTTAAAATGACAATCAACTATAAGTTTCCTATTCCAAATATTCATATATTTCGAAAGCTCATCAATCATCTACTAGTACTTTCACCAAAAAAAAAAAACTGATTTTTACTCATGGTTTTTCCATACTTTCAGTCTTTAATCAAATTTTACCAACCCATGGATTACTCTTCTCTACAACAATACATTCCAATAACACAATCGGTTGTTACATCTTAAACAGTTTTCCAATGAAAATGTAAAAATGTATTTTAACAAGTTTTGTGTAATTAAAGATTTTTGAATATGAAAATTATGCCGTCAATGACTTACAAACCTTAAAAATATCTCACTACGTAATGAAAACAAAAATTTTCCTTCTCGGTTTTGTTTTTCTTTTTGTTTTTTTGTAATTTTGTTTTTCTGTTTTCAGCACTAACTACATACATTTATGAAAATTTATAAATAAATTTTCTTTTTAAGAACAAACAAAATAGAAAACAGCTGCTCTGTTAGTGTACACCATTGATTTCAATTGTGCAAAAGGAAAACTTTTATTGTTAGTGAAAATTTGGTTGACATATTTTTGTAATCAAATGATAATTAGAAAAACAAAAAAAAACCAAATTTTATTTTGTGTAACATGAAAAATGAATCAAATTTATAATTTTTTACGTGAAAATCACATTCTTTCGATAATTGAAATTGCTGCAATTAATAAATCATTGACGTTAAATCTATCAAATTATGAGCTCAATGAATTGCCCGAATTGGTTGGACAGTGCCAGTATTTAATCAAATTATTTTTACATAAAAATTCATTGCATATTGTAAGTTCATTTTATAGTTAATTAATTCATTTGTGTTATATCCTACTTACTCATAATCATCAACATCAATCATCATCATCATTCACACCATCATCATCAACAATACAGGACACCAAGAAATCAGATTCAAAATTTGCTGTCCAATCTCTCTGTAGCAAATATAGAAAATAGAGAGTGATTTTATATACATTACAGACGAACATAGGGTATCAACGAAAAATTCCCAATTGATGAAAATTTCTGCCCAGTACTTTCACTTTACACTTCATAAATATTTGCAGTTCTCTACTTCATTCTATGTATGATGGCTTTAACTAACCTTTAAGTATGCCAGAATAGGCGACATTTATGGTTCAGTGACTTGTTTACGTCAATATTACTGGATGTCAAAGGAATTCATATGGTCTTACAGTGGCAATTTAGGTTATGCTGAACTTGACACCTAAACATATATAGTTTTGTGTAAAGGGAGAGGCGGTAATGCAGCATTGTTCAACATTAAGATGCCATTTGAAGTGTCAATTTTAGGGTAGCAAATGAGATGGAAAATTATTCTTCAAAATTTTGCATCCGACACTATTGGACAGTAGTATACTGATGGATTTAAGATAACTGATATGCAGTGGGTTCAGGAGTGTTTAGGCCAATGGTTAGTACACAACAACAGTATTTTAAGATGATATCCATTAAATAAAGTGGTAACAGGATAGAAAATACTATCAGAGGACTAAAAACACATTAATATTCAATATAAAATTGGTATGGCATTGATTGATCTGACAAGAGGTAATTGGGTTGTTTTATGCTGGATAATGGTTCATGAGAGAGACGTAAAGGAAATGAAAAGTCCGATGAGTTTGCAATGGCAGTTGCATCATAAATTAATGAATCCAATTATGAATCCAGAACTCAGGTCAAGTTCAATGTCAGGTATGATTTAAAAAAAAAAAAAAAGGAGTATTTCTGTATAGTATACATTATATTGTTTACATTCAGATATTCCGGGTAAATAACAAAAAAAAAAAAAAATTGCTAAGAACGGGTAAGCAAACGCTGAGAATGATTGTCGGTCTACTAACGGAACATTGTCATATAAATCACCTTCATAAAATTGGCAAATTAGTTGAATAGATTTGGGGCAATTTGGGCAATAAAATTCTAGAATTCAATGAGTTACAAAATCTGATAATGTAGACAACATATAATTCAGGCATCCACAATAGATTATATCGGATCGTGGTTGCAATGCTGCCTGATGGATCAACATTTTCAAATCTACCGGTTAGACTAGCATCTGATTTCATATACAGGTATTTACCTTAATCATAATTAAATCCAAAACTAGTTGAATAAAACCACCAACTATACGGAGTTTATTTGTAAGATAATGGGCATCTAGAAATTTTAGTTCACCAAAATGCTGACCGATACTTCGCCAATATTCTTAGCGAAATTGTCGATTGTGATCTAAAGAGAATAAGGAGTTCAATTTTTTTGTCAGAAATCGGCATTTGCATACGAAATCTCATATCGTTTCGAATAGCATGTCTATACAAGTAGATATGTAATTTCAGGTTATTCAGAATTCTAATGAAAATGAGTCGAATCAAAGTGCTCTAAAGTCGGGGCGCAATGTCTTGAATCACATTTAGCCACCCTTCCCCCGCTCCAATACCTTCATATATTAACAAACTCCATTAATTTCATAATTTCAAATAAACAATAATTTTTAGTAGCTCTCGATTTTCTATTCGAAAATATGCTCATAGCTCCCCGGTAATTTTGTTTTATTGAAAAATTTGGAAATCCTAACGATAGACAATAATAAGCTAACCGAATTTCCGGCATTCCTTTGTGAATTATTTTCATTGAAAATTTTAAATATTAACAATAATGTCATTAATAAATTACCACCAGAAATTGGAAAATTGGAAAATTTAGAGGTAAGGAAAATGATCGGATGAAAGTGAAAATGGTTATTAAAAAAAAAAAAAAAAACACTTTTCTTTTCATCAAAAGGTTTTATGGTGTAATAATACAGGTTTGATTGAATTACCGGCAGAAATAGTTTACTGTACAAAATTAACAACATTTGGCGGTAGAGGAAATTACTTAAAGAAATTACCAGATAACATTGGATTTTTAAAGAAATTAAGGTAATGTGGAATAATTCATTTCATGTTAATCGAAAAAAACTAAGTAATCAATTCAACGAGAAAGGAAGGGTGAACACTCTTCTGGTCATAATGTTAAAACTGGGTATCCAGATAATGATTGGGTGATCTCTAGAAGAGGAATTTTCCTGGTCAAAACGTTAAAGTGGGTATCAATGTCATGATTGGTTGATATCTAGAATAATAAATTGATTTCACTCTCCCAAATCGATCTCTGAATGGGTGTTTATCAAAAGTGACGTTAACTGTAAAATATAAAATTACTGTCTTGTATACATTTAAACTAAATTGAAAGGTTCTATGGTAAAAAAATATTAGCAATAGCTAAAGCGTATTTCTTTTTGTGCCTGTAAATAGATCCAATTTGTACAATAAAGCGGATTCACGAATATAGAATTTTGGTTTACAGGAAATTTCATTAAATGAATTTAGACCATCGTTATTGATGTTGACACAGAGGAGATGTAAATAATAATAGATGGAAGCAAAATACTTCAGTCACTTCAATCAGATGCTAAACAAAGAATATGTTCATAGGGTGCCCTAGATTCAGAATTATTCAAAAAATATAAGGAATTGAAACTTTACTTTTTCAATAACCTTAAAAATGTGGCCAATAATTTTTGGATACTCGATGATGCTAATTAATATTTTTGAAAACCAATTTCGGTTACAAGGATCTTCTACCGGAAAAGCGTCCATCATGACAAGTAATTTATAAAAAATCCTATAGATAATTTCTGTAAATTGTCGGAAAAAGTTCATTGAAGGAACACAATAAATAGACACATATCTTGTATTGCTCGCTAGACAAATCTGTAATTTTTGAGATTCGTAAGAGAATCCGGGAATGATTATAACTTAATATTTGGGAATATTAATAAGTACAGTGAATAAATAATGGAACTTTAATAGGGTAGATACTAATATAAGAATTTAATAAAAGATCTTGCTTATGTCATTTCAGATGGCTGACATTAGAGAATAATCGAATACAGGATTTACCAAAAAGTATAATGGAATTATCAAATTTAGTTCATTTAAATTTGAAAAATAATTGTTTAAAATTATTTCCAATTGAAGTTTATAATTTAAAAAATTTACAATTTTGTTATTTAAACAGTAATGACATTAAATTGCTCATCGATGAGCATTTAATAAATACCAATTTTATGAAATTATTAAACATAAATGATAATCCATTTCCAGATGATAACATCCATTACAGAGTAAGTACATGATGATTTAGAGAAAGCTTTCTAATAAATAATTTAATTAATTCATTCGAAATTCGGCCAGTACATCTATAAAGCTCTTCCAAATTTGATAGGTTAGGGGTATAGTTGCTGCAACAGACTAAAGGTCCTTGAATAAAAATGATGAGAATATTGTGCAAAAGTCACCAAGTCTAACAAGTTTCTTATAAAGCTGATCAAACGTCAACCAACCCCCCTCCCCTCCCTCTAGTCTTTGTTCTCTTCGTGTGACTTCTTTACTGACTGGTTGTCATTAAAAATGAGTTGCGGATCTCAATGATTTCAAAGATTCAGTTTTTTTTTAAATTTTGTAATTCAATCTAAAATATCACATGTAGATAATATAATCGCTTTGCTCTAATTTCATCGATTGGTTTAAGCTACCCTAAATATTTGTTTTAAATTTTTGGATGCTACATATTTCAAGAATTTCATTTTCGATCAAAAGTATCCATAGACGATATTAAAGTGTTTTTTTCTCAAAACTTAATTGTGCGACTAAATGTAAAAAATTAGCAGAAAGTGAGTTAATTTAGTATAATACCATAAGAGATCAATTCAGTCCCCATGACATAATCGGATTCACCTACTTTATTGGGTGTTCTGTGCTTCGGACTAACTAATTGGATGCCCTATTACAGCATTGTTTAGTAAAAATTGTTGAGCAATAGAACAATAAATTTTTAAGTTTTTGAATTATTGGTGTACTTATGTTAAAACTTTTCTTTAACCCTTAATTTCCCAAAATTACGTACCACTAGATTTAGGATGAAAATTATTAATTTAAATAAAATTTACAGAATTTTCCACATATTATTTATGGGAAACAATACAAAATTAATAGAAATAATAACTCTTCTGCCACTGTTGGTAATTATAATAATACAAATAATAATCAGTATGATGTCGACAGTGATGATGATAGTGATGATGATGATAATGTAAATGATTCAGATGAAGATCTACAAAATAGTGTCGCAACTAGTGAAATTAATTCTATGGATGAAGATGAACGTATTGAGCAATTTGTAGATGAACAAGTTATGGAGGTTGGTGTAAATTAAACTTAAGATTATTTTCTATAATTTCTTTCATTATTTTGAATCTTTCAGCATAACATCTCAATTCTGTTACCCGAACTTTCAAGATTTACGTCAACATTCAATTAGTGAAAATATAACATTTGAAATCAAATTATATTTTGTAAAATAAATTCTTTATTTTCTGCGACTATTTTGTGGGCTTTTTTTTTTATTTTATTAAACACATTCGCCGCAGATGACGTATTTTATTAAATTAAAATGCATTTTTATGCCACTATTCCAAAATTTTGTTAATGAAAATGTTGGTGAGATGTCACAACACAGTTTTGCAACAACATCAATTTTTAGACTTTACTAATGACTGTATCGCCACATCACCACCAACAATACAAAATACGTTTCAATAGGCTTAAAATACCATAGGCCTTACCATCAACAAAAGTATTATTAGTTAATCCCGGAAAAAAAAAAAAAAAACCACCAAAACCTATAGGTGTATCCCATTAATATCCCGTGCTCAATCAAAATTATTTGAAAAATTCTGCACAAAAAAGTAAATTTGATTTTAATGAAAAGGAACTTTTTTACCGACCCCAGTTTTAATTATTTATTACAAATACTGATTAAGACCTTTAATGTGTTGATTCAGGGATAGCCTTTAATTTACGTTCACATTTTTGTCAATTACCTTGATTTAACTGATTTTGAATTCAATCACAGGGCAATCATTCTGGACATTTTTTGGCAAATTCTCAATTCTCAAAAAAAAAAAAAAAAAAAAAAAATTAAAACAGAATTGACAATCGCCAATTACTGATACCCACAAAATCATTGGTAATAAATTTTCAAAATATTTTGCAAATATTCACAAAAACACTGATGACGCGCTCATGCACGATAAACTGCTAAATTTCGACATTGATTACGTCAATATCACTGACTCGAACATCAACACTGTCATGTGTAGAAAGTTTACCGATCCGAAATATATTGGCTAGTGCTACTATTCAATGGTATTCCTAACAACGAGGAAACTACGCAATTATGTGCACTATTTAATCAGATTTTCAACAATGCATATATACCAAAAGTTTCTGGAATGTCGCAACAATTATCTTAACATTCTTTAAAATGGAAAAAACAAAAAAAAAGTCCTTTGCCACAAATAACCGATGCTAGAAGACAGACATTTTAGCAGTCGTCAGACTTATTTTACTTGGGGTAAAGAACAAATTGATGGGCTTTAAAATTTTCAAATAAAATTAACTTCTTACAAAATGCCATTCCATCGAAAATATGACGCTGATTACACTTTGCACGCTTCTTGCATTTATGTAGAACTATGATTTATGATACTTTGCCAACTTATAATAGGTGACCTCAATTTTGAGCTAACTCTCATTCAATGACATTAATTAAATTATTGTTATCTCAGTCGCATTTCTGATACCTCGAGAATTCATAAATATAGGTGCACAATATAGTGTCGTCCAATCAATCAGTATTTTTTGCCGATTTCAATTTGTTGATGGTTATTTATTAAAAATTGTGTTTCTAATGACACAACATCTTTTGGGAGGTACAGTTACAAGGGCTAACATATAAAGTATAGTGCAATAGGTTGGTGTGTCACGAGCGCTGAGGGGCAACGGGGTTGGCATCACTACAAGTAACTGTAATAATTATCAAAAACAACAACAACAACAACAATAAATCAACATTTATATCAACGTATTTTAATTTAACAATGTAAAAGCTTCATTTAAATTAATTGCTTTCTTGTTTTAACATCCTCCCCAATTAAAATACGATAAAGACTTACTTAACTTAGTTAAATAAATGCAAATTAAAATAAATTCAAATTATTATTATATTTGAATAAACATAATCCTTATATAATTTCCATAAAGTATCAACCTTTATTAATATCTACCATTTAATTTCACATTGTGAAATTGTCTAAATAATTTAAACCAAAAACAACAGTAATAAAATATCATCCCCTAACATTTTTCTATAGTGTAAATAGCGCGTAACATCATTATCATCAAAAACATCATCATCATCATCATTTATATCAACATTAGCACCATCTTTAGCGATAAATATGAATCGAATTGTAAACAACATACGGTACATATCGCTTGTTTATATTCTTCATTCCATTTCTTCAATGTAAATGTTATAAAAATTCAAAACAATGTCAAAACAAATAACAATTTGTCAACAAAATAAATTTTATGTTTTAAAAAGAGAGGAGAAACAACAAAAAGAAAAAAAAAAAAAAATGAAATTATAATACTCGAATATAACCTCACTTTGATGTTTTAAACAAATACAAAATATCATATTTTTGGGTTCTAAATTACATAAGGCACATCCTTGTATATTACATAGAATTATATTTATTTATTATAAACAGATATAGCAAACATAACATCAAACCGAAATGTAAATCCCTGTACAATACCAACAACAACAACAAACAACAACAACAAGAAACAACAACAACAACAAAAAACAACAACAATAATAACAACAACAATAATAACAACAACAATAAATAATAACAACAACAATAATGACAAAAAAGAAAACAGTGAAAACGGGAATCCCTTGCACATAAAATAAACTACCCTTTTTTTCTATTTCATGAATCCTTTTTCTGTTGTTGTTGTAATCCTTGTTGTTGTTATTGTTACTGTTGTTGACATTGCTTTGTCTATTTATCTTTTATCCATTGAATTTCGTTCACTATATGATATACTGCCAAATCTGTTGCCAATATACTGCCAAT
>JANSTX010040340.1:1950-12885 GCA_027564355.1 Penthetria funebris | reverse complement strand
GACCTCCAATGGAGTAACCGCATTGACTGGCCCCAAAATAGGATTTGATTCCGAAATCCGTTGATGAGGATATTTTTTATTCAAAACTTGATTGAAGTATTGCTTCCACCTACGTACGCTTCTATTCTTTGCAGGTTTACCAGTTCATCATTTTGCTTGCACTTGCATATTTCTGGCATTCACTACGGCTTAGCCTACGTGTTTGTTTCAGTTCAATTGGCTATCTGGGCGAGAAACATAAAATGCCACAGATGAAACATAGATCATCACTTTCTTACCGTATCACTTTGTTCGTGATCTTTACTTTATGTGAATGGTAAAACAACAGATTTCGTTGCAGTTATCTCATAATTTGTTTCCCTTAAATATTTTCTTAATAGAAATTTTGTAGTGTAATTTCACTGTTACATGAGGGTGTATAATTGGCTATACTATTTATTAATGAATAGCAATTGAATTGAAGAAATTGAACAAATGGATGAACAGCCATAAACTTTAAATAAATACTTAATCGCTTATTTCAATTTATTTGTCTTTGAATAAATTTTGCCGGTGGTTATTTGAACCTGAATGTTGGTAAGAAAGAAAAAAAAAACATAACTCAACAAATTACACAACATTATTATGTTTACGATTATAAAATGATGTTATTGTTGCTATAAAATATTCTTTTTTTTTATTTACTTTTTTATTGACGTTTTTTATGTTTTCAAGAGACTTACGAGTATGTTATATTTATGTGGTTATATTTATACAATAAGTGAGTACAATTAATATAAAGAATAAATGAATGAATGAATCTGTTTTTTATTCCTTTTTTTTTAAATATTCTTTAATAGATTAGTAGGTATTCCAATTACTATAATTAATGGAAACTTTATATAGAACAATCATCATCAGAACCTGTACGCCAAATGGACATACATAAGCTGGACGGCATTTCGATGTTACATCATACAGAGCATTGTATCCCTGTCGTCCTGTCTATTGTCACATTTTTTTTTATTCCACTGCTTGGTGTGTACCTTTCAAACTCAACCACATATTGCGGATTTGTTATTTAAAGGATAAACACATTCTAATGACATTTATGTAATCGTTTGTTGTCTTCCATCTAATGAGGTGAATAGAGCCACATCAACAATTGCAGAATATATTGGGATACAAAGAAAAACAGTATGTCATTTACTCAGGCACTAAAAATGTTCGGTTTTAGATACAATCATATACTCCCAAAAGCCAATCATCAGAAGTTGTAGCAGATGACGACCTATCACATACAATGAATACAACATCCATACATCTTTATTATTCAGAGCACAATGTAACACTATATATGATAATAATGGTTTATTGAGCTATTACCATCCACGTTCCACTTCTGATTCAGCAGTTTGGTGTATAACGTTGAATATTTCCTTTTCTTACCATAATTTATTTTAAAAAGCATCTCAACTGCATAACTCATTCCTTACTGAGTACATCTCACATGAGCTGAAATCATCACTTTAATAATATCTACCTTTATTAGGTATCTAGTAAATGACCTACTTGAGTAATTAACAAATTTTCATTATTAGAATATCTACCCGGTGACCACGTGTACATTAAAAAAAGTAAACATGAATTATGACAATTTCATGTAGTTAATTTCATTCTATTTATAAAATTGATCTCTTGACGATTAGACCACAAGTGTTTCGCATTTAGTGTTTTCGAGTCGGTAATGCCTTTTGCTCATCTCCTTTGGTGACACTATGTAATTAATTAATCTTTTAACTAGTTCACCAAAATTATTGCAAAGCACTTCAGTTTACTTTACTTCCATTTCCTTTCCTATTCAATGTATCCTTCAAATAGTTCTAGTATCGCTATAAACTGGTTTTTAAACGTAGACACCCGAATCATAGTAAAAGTAGTTACTTCAAAGTCGTACAAACTAATATATCAAACGTTTATTTAAATAATGCAGTTTCATTTCATATTATGTGACAGTTTTAAAGTTGTTGCATTTCGTAAAAATTTTAATTAACCAAATAGACATAAGTATTTGAATTTAATTTTAAAAAAAAACAAATATTGCAAATCGTAGAATTTATTATAATTAATAAATGGCAAAAGTTGTATACGTTGATTTACTTTGTTGAACTGACACAATAATATTTTTAAAAGTTATTAATTGTTGAAGGTTTTTAAATTTAAATAAAAATTAACAGTCAACTGTTGTTGGTTGTGACACTAGCATTCTGTTGAATTTCCGCTGGGTCGAACGCTTAAATTTCAAGGAATGTTTGTATTGCGTACTTCTAGTCTGTGGAATCATTTTCTGTGATTGTGTTTATTAAAATTTACGGCCTCCAGGCATTTAAGTCAAATGCTCACAAATTGTGAAGCAATAAAAAGTTATTTTATATTTTGACTAACAATGGGTAGCCACTCGCTAAAGTATAACTTTAAAATTTTAAAAATTATTATGTCGTTTCCATTGTAATAAAAACTGTTGGAAAAGTAGATGATAAGTGTAAACAGTGTAATTAAATTATTTCCTATAAAATTTCCTTCGGCAGTAATCCTTAAATAACTACAAAAATCCATTTTGATACGACCATCGTAATTATTGTACATCTATTTATTTTTTGGGTCCGCAGAGGTAACGTGTCCAATATGCAACTGTATATGGTATGAATTCAATTCCTTTATATATCATGACTTACTTTATTCTTCATACTAAATTATACCCAGATGCTTGATTTCATCGTATCGTCATATTTGTCATGTTTATTGTAGAATTTTTGCGAATTTCATTCGAAATGGAAATGGAATTAGTATTTTGAATTGAACATTGCTGTTAAATTGAGGCATTAACTATAATCATCGTGGACCACAGGTAACACGCTCTTTAAACTGATACCTCAATTTAGTAGCTATATTCTTGTGTTTTAACTCTATAGAAATATTCTACAAAATGATAGATATCTATTCGGTATTATATCCTGATTATACGCAATGTTTTGTCATATATTGTTATCTATTTTCAAACTTTTTATCAAATGGGATATATTGCCCGTTCGTAAAATTTGTATATCTATTACATGGGTGGTCTTACACAGTAACAACTTCCACGTATTATTACTGACCCATTCCTTTTCTTATCGTAATTTATGTAACCATAAAAACATCATTTGAAAATGCTTTCCAAACTGGGCGGATATCATTAATCTGCAATTGAACAACATCAATACATTTCGCAATCTGAAGCTGCCTTTGTATATTTGCATGCTGATTTTTTAATTTTAGCTAGATTTCGTGACTATAGAAGCATGTTTTTCATCTACAGATGTTTGCTCCATAGTTGAATATTTTGAACAATTGTTGTACTACAAATTTTACCGTAACCTTTGAATCTTACAATGATTATACGATTCCATGTTGATTTCCAGTGTTCGTTTAAGTAAGCCTAAGGTCGACATAGTATGCCAGTCCAATTCGATGCCATTTGTTGACTTCCAATGTGTAATTGTAATTTTTCGGTTCTGAGACTTACCTGCTCGGTGGAATTGATCTAGTAGTATTCCCATTAGTATATAACCACTCTGTTGTATATTAGTTTAGCTGTAAAGTTGTATATGTAAATAATTAATTAGTGTTTAAATACCCAACTAGCGGGAGGTAATAAGTTTAAATACCCAACTAGCGGGAGGTAATAAGTAAATAAGCTCAGTAATATATTAACAATTATTATATGTTAATATGAATAAATTAAAGTTGATATGTACACGGGGTGTCACTAGACACTTGATACTGAAATATGTCGATAACGATGTGGATTATGTCTAGATCGTATTTATTGATCCAGCCAGTGATATATGCAAAAGTTTTCTGAAGTACATGTATGCAAATGTAGAATCGGATAATTTTAATTTATACTAAATTTTGTTGGTAATTATAGCTAATTAGGTGATCATTTGATATGTTACATATTTATTGGAAACGGAAAACATAATTTTGTAGTGTAGTCATTTGCACATGCAGATTAAGATGTTATTATCATTACCATTCTTGATCTGCATGTAGCATGTAGTTATTCAGTATCTGCATATTATTTTTAATTTAATCTTTTTTGTGCGTTTAGTATTAAGGTTAAGGTGAGTTACGTTGAAGATGTTACAACGTGTGAGAAAGGCGGAAAAAAGATATTAAGTTAAAATTTTGTAAGCATTCTTTGAAATACACATCTTACAATCACTTAATACATAATAAGTTTAAGGGCAAACAACTTTTTCTAACATCCAAATGAATTTGAAACAAAAAGATTTTTTTGTTTGTCAATTTAAGCAGCTTTAATTTAATGGCAATGAAAATAATCAGAAACATTTTAATTAAACAATACAAGTATAAAGGTCATCATCTAAACCTTTACGATCCGAGGGTGCATTGGGCGGAATTACGATGTTAATTTGTCGTTTCAAATATGCATGTAATCAAATAACTATAATTGAAATGTGCCAACTGGAAAATATAAGATCAATCATAATTATCCGGTTATAGAATTGAATACTTGAATAGAGTGGAACATAAATCCTCAGCTACCTAGTTTGTTGTTGGGTTAGTTTTTCAACCAGTCGAAAAACACGACATTATCACAATTTATTATCACACGCCATACCATGATCGAGTTACCGGTAATACGGCATAAGGATTGGTTGAGTAACTTTGATTATAGTTTGCCACTGCCACTCAATTCGTCACCTTATATAGATAGGTACATTTTTGTCAAAGTTAGCATAAAAATTAACTTAAATATTTTCAATAACATTGAAAATGAAGAAGAGATTAATAAATTAATCATTCACGTATTTTATTTTGAAATTGTCATATAAACAAAATTTAAAATTCAATATTGCAGTTGCAATATTACTAATCTAGTGTTGATTTATCTATATTTCGCATAAAAAACATGAAATAATTTGTATCAACATAGATACCATAATTATGATAATTAAATAAATTAAGACTCAAAAAAAATAACACTAAAATATATAAATTTAATAATTTAATTATAACTATAATTGAATTATATTTATATTTATTATTGCAATATAAGTGAAAGTGATTTAACATAAAATTATCGATACCCTCTTGATCAATTCGAAATTCAATTTCATTTTCAATAGAAGTTACTTTAATTAGATCGATGATACTATAACATCCTTAACGAAGTACATAAAATTCTACATTTTTGAAATTACAAATACTTCGTTTCTAATCATTTAAAGTCATTGTATCTATTCCAGCAACTTTGAATACAAGGATAATTTTTGCTGAGGCTTTACGATGTTAATTTGCGGTTTATAATATTCATATGGAAAATTTACTATCAATCAGAATGTTCCGTTTATACATTAGAATATATTTCAGTAGAGTGGTGCATAAATTCCCAGCAACCTAATCAATTGTTGAGTTGGTTTTTCAACAAAATGACAAACACGACATTAACACCATCTTTTAGCCTCGATCAGTCGCCATTACTGACATAAATTGGTATCGATTTATCACTGACAACATGTGAAGGTAAAGATGCGTTGAGTAACCTCGATAACAGTCAGCTACTCCATTCGTCATCACCAGTAATTTTTTATGCATGTAATTTATTGTTAAATTACAATTTACATACTACTTCAAATTGTTGATTGTTGGTTGTTAGTTATTGGTTGAGTATCTCACGGATTAGTCTAATCTGGATAAGGACATTTACAAGAAAAAGGGTCAGTATAAACTAGTTTGCTGTGAAGCTTGAAGCAGTTTATAGTAAGCTTGGATGGGTTTAAACTATAAGAAAATTACGTGAGAAAATTTACTAAAATGCGGTACTCTGGTATAAGAGTGGAATCAATTTCATTACCACTCTATTGGCTACATTTGTGATGTTGCAAATAAAAGTCATTTTAATAATTAGATCTAATGGAGAACATCAAACTAATGACATTGTCAATATGTAATTGGACAGATATACTAGTCTTATAGCTAAAATGTTTGAATTTAAATTATCAGTGACCGGGCAGACTTGTCGATGTTAGTAGTTTAGTTTAGAAGTCAAATTGTTAATGAAGTAGTTATTAACATTCAATTGCAACTTTACTTGTTATTGTTAAGATAACGTGAACGCTTAAGAAATGCAATGAGGACCAATTTACTTGATGCGTATTGTGGACAAAATTGAAATTATATCTGCGGTTCGATAATAGAAAGGTTACGAAACTGTTAGTGTAATTTAACTCCCCATTATCATCCAGATAGAAGTGATTCATTGGTTTTTTGTTTTTATGGATGAATAATTTGGCGAATCTAGCTGTTTATTGCTGTAACGTCATATGGTTAACAAATTTTTAATACCTGCAACATTAGTAGTCTGTCATTGGATTCATTAGGTGCAATTACTCTGAATTAATTTAATCGAAGTGCAAACTTAACAATTTCCTATTATTGTACGTATTATTCATCATTTTCATATAAACCTTTACACCTTGAACGATTCACATATAATATGTCAACTGAAACGCTATATTAGTTTCTAATGTAATAGTTGTTGACGATGGTTAATGATTTGAACTATTTGGTGTGTAAATTGACTATTTTGTAATTTTCGTACATCAAGTCTACAGTTAACATTGACTGCGATCGAGTTTTCTTTTGAAACGTGACAAGATACATATATATTTTAAAGGCAACCCCAAGATGTTAGTCGGACACTCCAATCACAACCAAAACATATGCATTTCACTTAAAAAATTAATTGAAAAATGCTAATTATGTACTAAGCATACTTAAACAATAATTGTAAACTCCATTCGAATAAAAATTATGAACATCAAATGTAATCTGTTAGAAATCTGAACAATACCAGAAAAATGTGAACACTTTCAAGATGATTACATATATGCAGACCTAAACCAGTAACGCTCATAATAATTGAGTGTAATGACTAAGCCTCCACATATTATCATACTCATAATAGTGAAGATGAAATATAATAATATGCAAAAAAAAAGAAATCAAAAGTGAGAAATTGAACAAAAAAAAAAAAAAATTAAACAATTATCGCTTTAACGATGATCATCAAAATGATCAGTCTTTTCTATAACGAAAATCTAATACACTTAGGCGGTTTTATGTATTTACTACAAATTGATGATTTTTTTCTTTGATTGATTATATAATCTTAAGATCATAAGCATCTTAAGAAATACACTTCGGCATATTTCTGGTGTGATCTATCTCTCCTACCATTCAAGTTTTAAGATGAAAACAAGAAAAGGTATAACAAATTTTTTGTTTTTTATTTTTTTTTTTGATTTTAATGATTTTCTTCAATTGAAGATATTGTTTCTCAATTGCATAGTAGAAAAAATCCATCTTTTTTGGTATATAAAGGTGCACATAAATATGAATTTCAAATCATTTATTACAATCAAACTCATAGTATAACAACTATATATATAAGGATAATAGTTAAAATATTGTGCTTAAATAATTTAATAAAATTATCATATTCCTTAAATATAAATCTTAAAATGAAGTGCTTCATAAGTGTTGTAATATTATCTGTCAGTGTTTTATCAGTGCTGAGTGCACCACAAGGAAATCTCAATGATGAAATTAAATTGATTAGATCATTTAATGACAATAATGGATTAGGAACATATAGTTACACGTAAGGAGTGCATAATATAAATATATCTATTTCAATGTAAAATAAGGATAATATAGTTCTTAAGACTTCAATTAATTTTATGAAAAGAAAAAAATTGCTTAAGAAGAGGTTCAAATATTTACACCATGTTATTGAACCTGAATCTCTCATAGAACATTGATACTTTATTTTGAGGGTTTAGTCAGAATGATAAATTATGGCAACCTTAAATTTTGGCTCGCTATATGGAACTATTGAAAACTTTCACAATGAAATTTATTTCTATCTATAACATTATCCTTGTTATGCATGAATGTGAAAGTTACCGCCATTAATGCTATTGTGAATATTGCATAAAATGCTTCATATGTTCAAGTTTATTTCAAAGCCTTGTAGAGCTTTAATAATTCACATGATATTCACTCAAATGTTCAAGTCATTGGTACAATTTTAAACATCCTCTTAATTACTTTGAATTGTCAATTAATTGTTGAATAATCACTTTGAATCGGCAAATGCACACAGACAATTATTACATCGTTGTCTACCATTCTGTCTACAGATGATAATATTAAGTTCATTAACTATGATTTTACCATATTTGAATTCAATTAATTCTATTTAAATTTACATATATAGTTTCGAATTAAATAATGGTCACATCTTTTCTGAAACTGGTGATTTGAAAGAAGTTGGTGATGGTCCAGAAAAAGCAAAAGTTGTTGTTGTAGTTGGTAGATATTCATATGTTGGTCCCGATGGTTTAATATATTGGGTAAATTATACAGCTGATGAAAATGGTTTCCATCCCGTTGTTGGTATGTATTTAGCATTTTATTACTTTTAAAAAATTTGTTTTTTAATAACAATTATTTTCAGGAACTGGGCCAGAAGGTGGTATTAAGGCTGGTGAAAGTGTTGGAATTGACCCAAATGCACTTAAATCTTTAATTGGTTAATTAATTGCACACTCTCGATTATACTCGTAGTTTTATGTAATTAAATTTAAAGTTTTTTTTTTTTAAACTTTGATTATCAAATTACTGTATAGTATTTTTTAAGTAATAATAATTTCAATTTTTGTTTAAAAAAAGTCAGTGATTACATGTTGACGTTTCCATACACGTTTATGTATTATGAAATAATAAATAATTGTTAATTTTAAATAAATTATAGATTAAAACCATATAATTGATAATAATTAATTATTATTTTTTAATTGAATTTAAGATAGCTTTTAAAATAACTGTTCAAACCTTGGAATCCGTAAACTTTTCTATCACAGTTTCGTTTCTGCTCTGCTCATATTTTATTAATAAAACAATATTTTCCAGTCTGTCTTACATTGAGGAGGGGTTTCAAACATTATTGTTCGTGTAGTACCTGATGTTACTACATTATTCATTAATTTACTCTTTACCCAATTCTTCTTCGATTACATTAAAATACACGAAGTGAAGTTAAACATAATGATAAAATCAATACGATAGAATTCAAATACAGTAAATCCATTACATTGAATGTTTAAATTATGTTACCAAGTTAATAAAATAATTACTATTTTATTACTATTAAAAATTAATCCAACATATGGCAACCTCATATGATCGAAAACATTTCATATCTGACTCAGTTTGCAAAAGTAGACTATTATTATTAATGTTGAGATCTCCAACTAAACTGATTAAGCACCATCTGACAGTGAGATGCATAGGAAAAATAGCTTTGATAAAAGTCATCTCTGTTTTCAACTAGGATGTATATCATTAAGCCTTTCATGATGTAATACTCGACTTTATGAATCATGTTCATTAGGTGTCGAATTCTAATTGCCATTTTATGGACACTAATAGCTATTTTATTAATATTTATTGATATCCCAGCTGATTACATTTATGGTGTATCGACTATATTTGCGGTTTGTGTCTTAGCTATAACGAAAGTATGTGTCTGAACTATAACATAAAACACACAAAATACACAAACTTACACACATACACAAAATACACAAACTTACACACAAACTGCAAATATAGTCGAGACACCATAAACGTAATTAGCCGGAATATGCACCTACTGCATATATATCTACTGACGTTGCACTAATGTGCGAATCTGTGGTACGAATAATAACAGATTTCGATTTTTCTGCCAAATAAAATGCAATCACACTGTTACGCTAAAAATTCTATTGCTCTGTGCTGTGCTATCACTTTAGATCAAGTAATAAACTAAGCAGAATTCTTCAATATTATTTTTTTGTAAATAAATGGCTTTAATCTGCTGGAGTTGAACGCATTTTAAACAAACATTAATTACACAGTTCAAAAATTACTGGCCACAAAATTTGAGACTCTGGAATTCTGAGTCTTAATAGCAGCTATTCGTGGATGAGTTAAGTTCATAATTAAAATTGTTACATTAAGATTGAATATGTGAAAAAAATTTCTAATAAAATCATTTGAATGAATAAACAACACTCAATAATTGATGGCGCATTTCTTCAATCAATTACCGTTGTTTTCTTAATTACTTACTTAATTCTATTTGCATGTGCTCATCATATAAAAATTATAATTCAAAATAGCATATAAGACAAAAAATAAATAACAACAAAATATATTTATAAATCACTAAAATAAAATAATAGACAAATAATAATTTAAATTTTATGTAAACAAAGTTGTTTGGACCAGTTTTTATCTTATTTTTTTATTCTATTTTCACCACTCACCTGATTCGTAGACTATTAGAGACATAAATGAGAAATAGTGCATTTTCACCTATAATAAAGCATACATGGAAAATATTTCTATTATTAACACCGACAATCGGAACCCTTCTTTCCATCCACCATCATCATCCCTATTCCTTTTACTACTACATTATTTGCGGTATACAATTCATTAATTGATAACGATCATCAGAATTCTCATGTTATGTATGTCACATGTCAATGAAATTGACCCTAATTTTTTTTTATTTGACTTAAATGTATTTTATTTTAATCTGATCCAGTTTTTTTATGACCAATAATACTCGTACAATAGTGTGTGTCTCTACTGATTTTCTTTTAATCTTGCAACTCTTACTATTGGTACAACAGGTTCTATTAAATTTGAATAATTTACTACTTTACGCATATTGAACAGTTCGCCGGTATTTAGTCTGTGATGCTATTATGTATTGACACATTAATGTAAATTTAAAGATCAATGAGGCATATTGATATACATAATTGATTT
>JANSTX010040318.1:0-12890 GCA_027564355.1 Penthetria funebris | reverse complement strand
ACTGTTATTGTACATCTTCATTTGTGATTTTAAAATTATTTAAATTCAGTAAATACATGGAACATGATTTGTATGGAATATTTGTTTAGAAAAAGAAAATACTACATGAATACATCATCACCTTAACTTGTACACTATACGTAAATAGATAGGGTACGCTGTTATACTTTATCGTATGCATATAATATCAAATTTGAATTCAAATAACTATAAAATTAAAAACTAGAAAATATAGGATAAATTATAATTATTCAGTTATACATAAATCCCCAGCTATCTACATTGTTGTCTTTTCAACCAGTCGCCAACACAAAACATTACTAACACAATATCGTGATCAAAATTCCGATGACACTATTTGAACAGGCAAAGATGAGTTGAGTTACGTTGATGAGAGTTGGCTACTGTCATCAAACGAATATATATCATCATCATCAACAAAATACAGACATTGCTCACAATTTATTTGCCCATAAACTTCACCTTTATCTACATATTACCACTGGCACCACCTTCTCTATTTACAGTTATGCACTACATCATTTTTGGTCGACCAGAAAATTTTAGTGTAGCGCATATTTTTTACCAATTCCATTCCATTTTCATCGTCTGACAATTGTGTCCATGAACTTTAAAAATCCGATAATTTGCATAAGTACTCTTTTTACATCATATTTGTCCAATAGATTCTAATATGCACTTAAGACACTAAATTCACACAAAATCTATGATTTTTTACATAAAGATATTTGTTAATTTCTAATTCATGTTTAGCCATACAATAATACCGATACGTAATTTATTTTGAATATGCACAATTTATGTTTACGAGAAATTTATGTCGACTGTCATGCCCCATTATTCGACATCTTTTCGAGCAAGTTTCCAAATGTTGAAAACCGCCTATGTCATTTATTACTTGAATTATTCACTGTCGGTATGCTGTCGACGAACCAATCTTTATTAGTTTCATCTTTGAAACATTTAATTTTTCAATTATTTGAACGATATTCATAACTTTCTATAAATGTCCACAACATAATGCTATTAAAACTGTCGAATGCTTGTTTGAAGAAATAATGTTGTTTACTATGGATTGTTCAACAATCATTCTTAAAATCTTAATTTGATCTGTGCACAAGATTTGAAACCTGGTTTACCTGGTTATACTGATCCTACCATATATGATTATTGCAATCACCTAGATTAATGTGATCAGTGAAGGGGACATCATACTCATTCTCAAGTTAATCCTCTTTGACATTTGTCCCATTTCTCATTCCATCGGAATGACATCGGATGCTCTTTAAATTAATTAATATTTCCAGTACAAGCTGCCCTTTCTCACCGTTGTACATTTTATTGTAATGCAAATTTTATTTTGCCTAGACTTTAATCAGAATCTTGAATTGTAAACGATAAAGTGTCGGTTTTGAGTCGCTCAAAATAATTGGACGAAAGTGAAATGTATATGCTTCTTAAGACAAGAATAAATTTTACATTATAACAGGTCGAAAACCTAAAGAGACGAAAAAACATTTGGATAATAATAAAACAACATAATGGTAAGTGAATTTAGTATGAAACATAGACAAAATATAGTAAACATACTGAGTGTGAAGTAGTAATATAATAAAATCTAGTCGTATTTGTAGAATCCTGTGAGCTTTATGTCATTTTATTGAATGACTCCCGCATACAGACTGATAAAACCGTTTTTCATAATGTGTTAATTAGCAGGATTAGCTGAAATTGAGAAAATGTACCTCAAATTTTTTTTAAATTTCACAATTAACTGTCGAACCTGAAATGTCACATTAAATCAAAATTAATAACAGGTGGTTTCATTCAGCTATGGGTAACAATTACACTGATGAGATCTATTGGTTCGAAACCAGAGTTCAACACCTTGGAACTGTATTGATTAATATAGCTATTTATTATGAGAATTCCACAGTAGCTCAAACTGCTGCATGAAATTCAATATAATGTTACATGACAATATAATTCCGCATTATTCAAAAATTATTTCTAAAGTATATTTGACCGCTATATCACTGTAAAACTTTATTCATAATTGAATAATTATATCCTTTAAAAAATTCAGTTTAAAAATTATAAAATGTGTTATAATTGACCGAAGAAAATTGAAATACTCTAGAGTTATAACAACGATCTAAACTCGTATCATTCTACCCCATTCATAATTGAGTAATTATATCTCTTTAAAAATTCAGTTTAAAAATTATTAAATGTGTTATAATTGACAGAAAAAAGTGGAATACTCTAGACTTAACAACGATCTAAACTTCTAACATTCTAGTTGTGGAACAGTTGTTGGGCGAAGAAATTCGCATAAATGAAATTGTTGTTTTGCAAATCTTGTGAATGAATTTTGTATATGCAGATCTTTTATGCAATAAACTAAAAGGCATGATCAAATTATCTGGCACTAATGGTTGATGGCGGATCACAAATGTATTGCAAAAATATTGAAAAACGTTTGGTTCATTTTATTCTAATAAACTTTTTTTAATCAATCATTAAAATATTTTTGTATTTTTTTTTTTTTTTTAATCCTTTACATGTGATCCTGGGCATTTACACATAATTTAGATCTACGAAACAAAAGGATTTAAAATTTTATTTTTTCCACATGATTTGCATTTGAAATCGTGACTGTATTTATAATTCAATATTTATTGTTTTGTTTTTTTGTGTTTTTTTTTTGTATATTTTTTGTAGCGGGCCGACCCTGAATAGGTAATATGGCAAGGAAGAAGAAGAATGTTGTGTAAAATAGGATTTTTTTTTGTTTAAATAAATTAAATTACAAACCATTCACAAAACAAAATTATCAGATTAAAGAAAATTATTACAATTTTAATTAAAATTAAGTAGGATGCGGATAAACCTACACAATAGATTTTCTCTTAAGTAATAATCAGTGTGTAGACCTTACTAAATCTGTGTACCTTTAGTACATATATATACGATTAATACTACTGAAATGGTTATATATGGGGGAGAAGAGGTATATTTATATATTCCATATTATAGTTACTTTTTATTCACATCTGAATCTAATTTCATACTTCATATCATTAAAAGGTCTGTCTACGTTATTTATCATGGTCAAATCGTGACTTAAAAGGTATAATATTTTTAAGGAACTTTAACTAATTTGTACGTTGAATGGAATGGTAAAGTAATTTATGTTATATTTATATATATATATATAAATATAAAAAAAATAATAACAATATATGAGATTATGAAGCAAACGAGATTGAAAGAAACCCCCTAGGATGAAAAATAAACTAGATAAGGGATACCGATAATTTGTAGATTAGTTGTAATCCATATAAATGTATTCGTATGAGTATAATAAGTACGAGGATGCATATTTTTTCATATTTTTACAGAATACAATTTTAATGAAATCATTCTTTTCATAGTATTACATTCAAAGATTTTATGTTTTCTGTATTCAATTTCCTTTGACTGAAGAAAATCAAATGCAGAATACAGTATTCCCAAATACTCCCAATCACATGACAAGATCCTTAATAACTATCATGAACAATTATTGATTCTGAGTAAATATATACTTAAATTCAAAATGAAATACATTATTTTATTATAGGTTTGAAAATTGTCCTTAAATAATTACTCCTAAGTGAAAATTTTAATATATTAATGATTATTTATTGATAATACATTTTAAATCCTATCCTTTAATATTTTGAACCCATTTTATACTTTTCCATGAATAAAATAACAGATGAAATAAAATAAATACATTTCTTACAGATAGGATTAATTTTTTATGGAAAAAATATCCAGATGGTTTGATAAACAAGAACTGATTTAGTTGTCTACCTGATATTAAATTTGATCCTTTGTTATTCTTTCTAAGGATAAATTAGGAGTTAATAAATTTGAATTTCACTTAAGACCCTATTGACATATTGAGAATAAAATTAGAAAAATTTATTTTAATAATTTGTTATCGTATATTTACAGTTTTATGGATGCTGCCTAATTTATGTCATTTATGATACGATTTGCATGTATAATTTTGAATTTTAATGATTAGATTACATTGACCAAATTCATTTATAGTATTGGGTACGATCAAAAAGAATTGAAAGCCTCCATGTGAACTTCTCCAGTGCTTTTGAACTGAAGTATAACTGAAATTACTATAATTGAGGAAAGATTAAAGATTTATTAAAATGATCAATTAATGAATTCGATATATGGTGTTTGATTTTATTCTACATTTAGTTAATTACTTACGTATATATTACCCATTGAACCTGTGGGAAAATTTAAATGTCTGCGATATTGATTATTGAAAAGGAGAACTTTAAACTTGAAATATATAGAAATTGGCATTGTAAAATTGGAATACACCAGATTTTATTATCATTAAATGGATAGTAAATGTATTCTGTTTTAGTGGTACATATACGTTGTCCTACAACAGGACAATTCACTGATTGTGATGATTTTTCTTGTTTCATTAAATTTCATACTCACTTCTTGTAAATATATCATCTGCAAATGATTTGAAATTACCAATTAAAGTACAGTGTAACTACTGACCTTGTTATCAAATTTTTTTCTTACTCTACAAAATGTCAACATATCAAACCTTTCTGGAATACAGAAAATATGTCAGCAGTCACACAGTACTTTAATTAGTAATTTCAAATCATTTTCTGAAACAATGACACTTAATTGTCTATATTATTATCAACCATTGATGAGGTTAATTCCAGATCAAGTATTTACTGTACCAGCACAAGATGATCGTTGGAAGCATACTGATAAATTATCTACTTCAGTTAAATATTTTGAATTACTAATAGTATGTGTTTGGGTTAGGTTAAGCACCTATTTAGAAACTATCAATCCCAACAACCTAGCAAAGTCAAAATTACTCGATTACACGAAAAATATCAATAAACGGAACTTTGTAGAGCAAAGCTAGCGCCTGTGTAACAACAATGTGAGAGATGTAAACTAGACCTAACTGAGCTGAGCGCGATTCGATAGAAGAAAAGCTGATGTTGTGAAACCTTTATGTTTACTAGAGAGCTGAGTAACATGGTTTTGTAGTAATAGAGCTAGTTTATTATTAATCAACAAAAGAAGATTTTTATCTACTGAAAATGAATATCTGATCAAATAATGACAACAATTTTCGCACCTACTAAATTTAGCACCAATGGATGTCTTGATGGAACTTAAAAATCAGATGTGATTATTTTTATGGTAATCGCTAATGCAAAGTTTGTCTCAAACAATATAAATTGGGCATCTGTAATTGATGTGCACGGAATTCGTGCGTGCGTAAAATTCATCAATTTGGTTGATGAGCTTTACGCTATTATAATCATTAACAATCTTATCATTCATGATCATCATCTTAACTTTTCCGATTCAAAGGCGCATATGGTGGAATTACGATGTAAGTTTGCGGGATAATAGCAAATACTTTAAAAATATTGCAGACGCTGGAAATTCAAATCACATAAGGTATTCCTTATTATCTCTGCACTTTAAAGGGGTGCCCCAATGACATCAGTTGTTAATTAGTTCACAACGTATCTGAAGTAGAGTATTCTGAAATTTAAGCAATTACAAATACCTCAAATATGTTCAGAAAATGATAATATTTATATTCTTCATGGATTTATAATCTTACCTAAATTTGACTATTGAAAATATAATATAACACAGATTCGCTTCATCTTGAGGTTGAATCGATTTAATGGAATACCCTGTATTCATCACACACTATTTAAGGACCATAAATACAGAAATAATATTCATGATTATACGAGTATGAATAATAATATGAAATATCGTCTATTCTATTTACATTGACAGAACCTATTGTTGAATGTACCAATTAATGCCTATTCTTAAAATACATTAACTATATGGTCAATATTTCAGGCTTTGGGATCTTTCATGCATAAAATGCATATAAATATTGTTTTATAATAAACTATAAAGGAACTCCCTTTGATCTTTCCATTTCGATATTTCTTGTATTTAAAAGTTCAGTTAGCTTAATATTCAGTTGAAGAGCCATTGTTCCATGTATCTATTCTGAAAATTTCTTTCATTTGCTTTCTTTACCAAATAGTGAACAATAATATTATTATTTTAACCAATAAGTGCTAAAACATGCAAAATTATATGACGTATGATATTCATCATTAATGATATTAATTAATTTGATAAGATACTCCAATCTTTGATATTGGAAGAGAGTAAGTTACAATTTCAAATCACTAACAGATCAGAATATTTTATTGGGAAAGGGTTTAAAGTATGTGGGAAAAGTTATTGCAAATTGTTCAATATCAGTTTGCTATAGGATCAATTAGTTTAATCCCAATGGACAAGAGTGACATAGCGATCGAGTTTAATTTTAAGGTATGTACGTGGGAAAAGTATTTTTTTTTTTTGATATTGCTGAGCGTTCAATATCAGTTTGGTATATGACCAATTAGTTTAATTCCAATGGACAATAGTGAAATGGAGATCGAGTTTAATTTTAAGATATGTACTTGCCAAGCTCACATCGGTAATAAAACCTGAGACATGCACAATCAAACCGATTCAACCCATTCATTTACAAAAAATGTTATTTTTATCTTGACAAGATATTTATTCACATAGACAATAAAGCAACCTTTTGACATCTTGTTTTTAGCCTTAAGTTAATGCTTAATATTGACAAATTACTGACAGTGACACTGTGTGAATGGTAAAATGGATGGGTTGAGTAACATTGATATATAAGTCTCAGTCATCACCAGTATATATATTTTCAAATTTATATTTTCTAAGTACAGTATAAATTAATGTCAGTATGTTGTGTACTAATAGGGAAGTGATTATTTTAAGGAATATCTGCCGCTTCTTTTTAACTCCTAAATACAGCGTTATTTGTCATTTAAAAATCCTATACCACCGCGATAGCTGAGTAATTTCATTTTATTCAATAATATTTCTACCGTATTAAAGATACCATCGTCAGTATAGTTTAAAACTCATAATTGTTTTGTGATTTAATACAAAACTGATTTAAAAATTTACGGTTCATACCAACCTATACTGATTGTGCCCAACCACATTCTAGCACTTTGTATTGGATTGTGAGATATACACAGAATCTATTTATATACAGTATAGTTAATTGGATAAAGATTTTGGGAAAAACTAAAGATGTCATAATCATAATCACTTTGAAAACATTGCATACCGGACTCAATACGCTAAAAATTCAAATGAAATGAGGAAACTCCAATGGTAAAAAAAAAAACTGATCAGAAAGTGTTACAGAACAGAACGTCCAATTCAACCCAATAATAGCTGTTTAATCTCTCATGATACACAATAAATGGACATAGGTGAACAGAATTTTTTTTATCGAATTGCAAAAATACACGCGTCATTTTTGCTGTTCAGAGTCCAGTTGAAAAAAAAACAGCCGGCTTTCTTTCTACTGGACTCACGAAGATACACAGATTCTGCTCCGGGTCACGAGCAATTATTTATCGATACTTTATTGCGTGGCTGCAAGATTTTGAAAATGACGAATAACATCTTGTTACAAATCCAAGTTTTCGTCAATTATTGTCCATAGTAAAGAAGAACTCGTCGAACATAAATAACGTGGCACTATATCAATAAAGGTATGACACCAGCACAGTAATATGTAGATTGGTGATAAAAATTTTGATCAGAAATCGTGGGCGGTTGCGATTGTTCGTTGATATGCCCTGTGTTCCTGGTTGAGATGATGAAAATGTATGATGATGTAATTATTAAATTTATCTATTCATGTAATAAAACAACCTATTTAACTGAAGCAGTAAACTGAAACTTTATATATTCAAGTTTGAAGTAAATGACAGATGAATGGTATTTTTAAAAGAGTTTCAGTTATACAGAAAAAAACAATATGACACCCCTTTAATTCACAAAATTTTATTTTCCATAAAAATTATAAAATACATATAAATACTGTTTTATAATAAACTATAAAGGAACTCCCTTTTCCGCATTGGTTTTTTTTTTCTGTTCCTTTTTGTTGGAGCGGTGATAGACTTACGATAAAATTTTGTATAATTGACAGGAAATAATGTATGCATACATGAATTGCATTTATATTATTTAAAACAAATTCAACAATTTTTTTTATTTACTTGATTAATTATTCAATGTGTACACACACTACACATTGAATACTTACATTTTGGAAATAATTTTTCAAAATTCGTCAAATATTGCATTGTTGTTTTTTTACTCGTATGCATTTTGTGTGCATCATATTACATTCCATGTATTATATAATGATTTATGATTTAGTTTGTATAATATGTTTCATGATGTATGATTGAGAATATGATTATTGATCCGTGAATTCAAAAAAAAAAAAATATTTTTTAAATTCAAATGCATTGTCATAAATTCAGTTGGTGATAAAATCTGTTGATGTTTTCTATTGCATTTGAATTAAAATTCAGATGAATCGTATATGCAGTTTTTTTATTATGTTAAATATTTCTATATATCACAAGTATGCGCTATTTGATACCTTTATATAATTTCCAAATTTGAAAGTCACAATGTACGGTAGAATTTAGCCTACATCCTGCATTGGAACAAAAAAAAAAAACAAAGATTGATATGAATGATGACCATTTCTTGAATATTAGAAAATTTCGACTTTTGAATAATTTGCATGAACTTAGACTCTACTATCCAATTGGTCTATTATATATGAAATGGTTTACTGATTCAACAGTTTCAGATTATTTCATTTTATAAACCATAATTTAATTTGAAAATAAATTACAAATATAAATATTCTTTAATTATATTAAATAATTATATAAATTATAAATTATAATTTAAATTTCATTCGGTTTATCGAATTCTTAAATCTTAAAGGCATCTTAATTAATATTAATATATTTTCAATAAAAATTAACCAAATTATAATTATTAATTAACCATGATGAATAACAAGTTCCTGTTTACCATGTTTATTTTTTCGGGCAATAACTTCAAGATGTTTCATATAAGCTAAAAATGCACTCCAAATCATACTAAAGAAACTTGTATAAATTACTTGATTTCGTGTAGGTACAAAAATAAAATTAATAGTCTGAACAATTGGCCAATATATGACGCCAACTTTGTATGTTTCAAAGAATTTTGCTCTTACCTATAAATTTTGTAAAACGTTAAAAACCATTAAAGAAGTTTTTGTTGTTATTGCATTTTATTTTTATACCTCATGTTGGGCTAACTGCTTTGTTTTTCCCTCAAGTAAGGTCATCGTATATAAAAATACACAAATTGATGCAGGATCATAAGTAAATTGTTCAGTTATTGCTTTTGCTAATGATGATTTAACATCTCTATTGGGCCACATACGATAGATAAATCGTATCCAAACATACATTGTTGGTCCCATAATTAAGCCACCATAAATGCTGAACCTATATATGGGTAAAATGTGGAAAATAATTAAAGTTTTAATATATGCATAATAATAATATTCAATTCTATTGATCGCTTTCTATTGAAATAGAATCAGTTAATTATTTAGAAAGGGGTTTTTTTTTTATCGATGATTATATAGAAACCTGGTACCTTATACTGTATAATTCCTTGAGACAACAGTAATTCTTATTTAAACTAAATATGTACATGATATGTTTTGTTACTTGTAAAATTAAGAAAAAAAAAATCGCCATTATAATTAAGAGTGAAATTAATATGTCCTGTGAAATACGGTCTAAAAATCAATGTTTCAAAAATGAAATAAATGAAGATTGAATCATCTGTGAAATGTGCACATTTGATAATTGATAGTGGTGCAGAAGCAGATGTAAGTTTCAAATATTAGGTATGCTGGATAGTGTCTGTTGAACGTTACAATTTTTTTCTAAAATGTTAATTTACGCATCTTTAAAACTAATCAGCACAATGGCCGGCAAAACTTGCAGAAGGTGACAAATGACATTGTGTCATAAATAATCGACAATAAGTGCCTTAGATTTTCTGTCAAAATAAAATATTAATTGAGAATTTAGAAAAATGTCAGATATGGAGACGATGAACAATTGTTACATTTTCATACAGTAAATATAGCATAGCATATTTTATACTTTCCATTCACACAGTCTTTTATGATATGTTCTATTTAATTATCTTTTATTTAATAATTTCATCATCTATTCTCTAATCTAAATCACAAGGGAATGATATTTTTAATTAAATTATCATTTTCAATTTTAAATTGTGTGCTATAGAAAACGACAATTCAGTTTATTGAACAATGATAAACTATATACTGCTATATAAAAGGAACCCAAATGCATTTTCAATTAAAATATTCTTACATAATTCAAACCTATTATAGACATTTCTTAGATTAAATGTTAAAGATAATATTCTTGCTCTTTCATCTGTTTTTAAAAAAATTAAAAAAAAAAAACGAATAAATAACAGGATAAGACGCATATCGATTATGGTCTTTTGAATATTCAAATTTTATAAAATCTTCTTCTTGTAAAAATTGCTTAAAATTTAAAGTTTTCAATCATTAAAAAAAAGCATTCAAAACTAATCAAATTAAATTAAATACCTTAAGCATTTTATCCAATCGTACGTTTTAAAATTCTTTTTTTCAATAAATGTCTGCTGTAAAAGACTACCCATTGGCCATAATAACGAATACGATATCATTCCCCTTACAATCTTGTATTTAATTGTAAAGGCAACAGCTTGCTTATACATTGCTTTAATATATAATTATGGTTGTTTTTAATATCTCAGCTTTTGATCTGAAAATAAAAAAAAAACACATGAAAATTAATACATTTCCTCTTTTTCTTTTCGTAATCATTTTATTATAATTTATTGTGACACAAAAAAAAAAAAAACAAAATAATCATTAACGGAAACATAATATATTTTGCTTAATTACTATAAATGATCGTTACATCTAATTTTAGAAAAAAAAAAAAATTGTACAAATATAACGAGAACTGTGATCTAAAAAATTGAAGTTTTAGCAAATTTGTAACTTATCAGCATAATATAGACATAGCAATAAAATGAATGTGTCACATAAGTAACAAATAATACAAGTTTAAGAGACATCCCAAAAATGGTAGGCGTCAGCATGAAACTATAATAGATAATTAATAATACTCGAAATATGCTGATAAATAGAACATGATTTTCAGAAATTAAAAATTGTTACAGAAATTTAAAATTGAGTAAAATACAATAATGCTATTTAACGCCATGGACGATTTATTTATATAGGTCCGCGTGATGTGACTCGGTGAAGAGTAAGTCTACAACATCAATTAAATTATGTGTCTACCTTCAACTATTTTATTCATATATAAAAATATCAGGCTAAAGTTCTGTGTTCCATGGTGTGTATTAATAATTTATAAAATCAATGATTTAAAAGATCTGTATCAGTAGAGCATAATTAAAATATTTCATGCACGGTGTCTAGAGAAAATAAAACACATAATTAAATATACTAGCTTTGTAACGGTAAATTATATACTTTACCGCAAAGCCTATCTTCAGGCGTTTCAGTTATATTGCAATTTTTGATGACAAAATAACAATCTGATAATCATGTTATTCTAATACAGAAATTCAAAATTTCATACAATTATGAGTCCGCTGTTTGCTCCTCGGCACGTATGCATGTTTTTTTTTTTTCTTTCAAATCAAACATCTATCTTTAGGCGTTTATTAGCTATTGCTATTTTTGCTCACAAAATGACGTCCTATTAATCATGGTCGCCTGATACAAAAATTCAAAATTGTGTAAAAAAATTAAATAATGTTATTTAATGTCCATTTACATATATAGACTCGGTGATTCTTTGAAAAATAACTACATGACTAATTATTCGTATAAAAATCTTATAGAAAATCATGAACAATATCAATTAACCTGACAGAACTACTAAAAATATTAGGAAACAGTTTTGAATTCTGTTTATGTTCTTACGTATTGGTAACAATTTGTAAAATCATTAATTTTGAAGATCTGTATCATTGAAATATATGGACTCGCTGCATTGGTTCAGATTAAATCACATAACTGAATATAAGAATCTGTGCAATGGTGTATTTTCAGTAGTTTAAGATATACTACAATTTTTGTTGACAAAAAAATATTCCGATAATCATCCTAATGCAGAAATTTAAATTGCATAAGATCCATTATTGCTATTTGCTACTCCATCTCTATCTATCTTTATACGTTTGACAGAGATTACGATTTTTGTTGACAAAATGCCGTTCTAGTAATTATGATCACCTGATACAGAAGTTGAAAATTGTGTAAAATACAATGATGCTATATTTAACGCCATGGACGGTTTACGTACATAGAAACTGTAACTTTGATGAAGAATAAACTACATGATTAATGATGTAATTATTATATGATCATTAAGCAGGTATAGTTACAAATAACAACACTAAAATTTAGGGAAAAGATCAATTTTGAAAAATAAAATTATTTTGCACTATTTTGATAATCGCACGATGGTAGAAGAATTGCGCTCCTAAAATAGTATATTTCGTTATAATTCGTTGCATTCCATAATAATTAATTCAATGATCATATAATTAATTTTTTCAAAAGAAAAATACATTTTCCACACTCGATTTTTGGACCCTGGGAACGAAGTTCCATGGGTCTATTGTATTTGATTCCGTTCATGTAACGCTAAGAAATAAACATCTCAGAAATAAAAAAATTACACAGAAGTGCTTATAATTGAAAAAAAAGTTGATTTAAGCATGTC